>VZTA01008435.1:39504-78248 GCA_013398855.1 Mohoua ochrocephala | reverse complement strand
CTGTTCCCTCCCACTGTACGTGCTGCCCTACAGCACAGCAATTGGTGAACTTTTATGGGGCAAGTGCAATGTGAAATTAACTCCTCTCATTCTAGGGAAGCCCAAAACAAGGTTCTAGTGACACCTTGTCACTAGAACTTCATTCAGGAAAATTTGTATCTTCTGGGGAAAACAAAGTCTGTAACACAGACAGCTAGCATAAACTTTGCAATTTGCTTTGCAGAACAATGTAGATATTGTGCATAATTTACATTTTTCAAGAGATATCTTCTTTGTGAATCCCTTAAGATTAAGAGTAAAGTCCAGATTATCCCACTATGAAATCTTGACTTGTTTATGGTTTAACAGCAAAGTAGGAACCCAACATTGTGAGCTCATCTTGGCCTTAATTGTCTCTCTGGTGACAGTGGTTTAATCCATGAAAGATTACTGAGACAGCTGAAGTCTGCACTTTAAGTCATGAAAATTTAACAAGGCATTTGTAAGTATGTGTTCAGGACTGGAGTGAGAGGCTTTCATTTCCATTCCTCTGCTTTTGCAGCTTCCTCCTCCCTGGCTCAGAGAGGCACAGCCATACCCTCTCCCCTGTCTGCTGGTGCCCATGCAGAGCACACCTGCAAAATCTGCTTTGCTGGACCACCACCTTGGAATCTCCTCTTGCAATCTCTCCATGCTGCTGCTTCTGTATGCTACAGAGCATCCAGTCTTGGCTACTTCTTTTCTCTTCCAAGACTTCCCGTATTCTAACCCACCTGACTGACCTATTTTTCTGAACAACACCAAGAGGCTGACAGGCTCACACTACCAGTTTGTATCACATACCCACTGAGTTTCAAATTACTGCACTTTTATGTATGGGAGGTGACCAGAAGGTAGCAACTTAAAATTGCCTCAATGACCGCATTCGGATTACTTCTTAAAACTTTCCTTGCTATGACAACTACCACAAGCCATGGTCACTGTGCCGAGGTTGTTGATCATTACATTGACTACTGTGGTCTGCTCTTTGGGGCTTTTTTCCTCTTGCTGTGTACTTGAGTTATACAGTCCCTGAGGCTGCTTTTTTATTTAGCTCTATTTAAAGCTTCCAGAGCTATATATGTATAGTCTATGATGGACAGTAGATTAATGCAACACAGCAGAATGTTTTCAACTAATATTGCAAGCTGTGTTATTGGTGTTGGTGTAAAAAACCAGTACAACCTACCCTATGAATTTTTTAAAAAGTAGAGTTTCACTATTTTTTTGGTAAGAACACTTTTCTTCACAGTACTGGAGAGCAAAACTAAAACAGTCCATTTCCCACAGCTTGTATTTCAAGAAGAGATGAAAATAAGAACTGAGAAGGGGATCACTGTGAAACTAAGAACAGAGAAGTGAATCACTCAATGCACAGAAAACAACCCAATAAAGAAAATTAAACAATAAAATATTACTACATTACTCCTCACAATTTTACCAGATGTTGGATACCATGGCCATGTTTCAGCTCTCAACTGTCTCATATTTGGCTTTTAGGAAAAGGTGACCATCTGTCTATATGGAAATACCTAATCAATTTTTTTTTTTATTTGCAGGGCAAGGCACATTTCCATGCCAAGTTTCAAATTCACTGAACTTTGCAAGGTACACCATAGAATTCCATTATTACATTTTCAGGTCCCTTTTTTTTTTTATTCCTAGTGTATTACAAAAAAATACCTTCAGGTTTTCTGATGAAGGGCTGAATAAGGGGAGCCAGGAGGGATAGCTGGAGGCCTAGAAACTAGAGCACACTCTATGCTCTTGAAAATACTTACACTTAATTTAAGAGCATCCTATGCCATCAAATATATTGTTGGCAGGCCAATGTCCCTCCTAACAGATGTGATTACAGACAAAGGGTAAATACTACGCAGGAAGACATAACAGTAACACAGCCCATTGGGAAAAGAGAAACAAGAGGCACTCCAAGCAGCAGTGTGCTATTTGGCAGGAATACAGGCTTGCTCTGGAACTCAGCCTTGCCTAGAAAAGATCACAAGCTATCCGAGCTTTACCCCTTAGGCCTATCTTGAAAATAGACATTGATGCCCTCCAAAGCACATAAACACACTGCAGAATTTATATTTTACCTCTAAGTGAGGTTGAATAGAAGTACAATTAACTTTCAGTGTTAATAGCCTGTATCAGATAATTCCAGTCCATTCACACCCCCTTGCAACACAGACGCCTGACCAGATGGCACCGGCATCCATGAGTGATCAGAAAGCCCCTGGAAAGCCAAGAGCCAGCTCCTGCACCAGAAGGAGCAGAAGAAGTTGCACCAAGCAATCACCAACTTCCTGAGAGCAGCCCACACCCCAACATGCACAAGAGCATTTGGGCTCTTCCACACTCCACTGGGTGTGCTATAAACCCAGCTACCCTACTGCCTGGTGAGCCATTCCTCCAGCTCCTGGTACTTCCTTCCTGCCACTGCGCCAGACCGGGAACAGGCCACAGCCCAAACCATTTAACTGAAAAACAAGAGGATGAGAAGACAGCAGAAGGGAAGAGAAACAAAACAAACCCCAAACAACAACAACAACAATGAAAAGGTGAATGGAAAATATATGAGAAAGGAAACATACAGGGAAATTATTTCAAAACTGCCTGAGCTTTAATGTTACATCTTGCCATACAAACTGGACAGCCAATGGTGTCGCATGGGCTAATGGAGAACAGGAAAGGCATGGAAAGTTACTTTAATTCCTTTCTTACTTGCTTTTATTGCTAGAATATCTCTAATATAAAAAAATATATATTTTCAGCTCATTTGTATTATTTATATAGTTTAATATCAAGGACAAAATAGCTTTAAAATCACCTTAGTTACTGTAAGATAAAATAACTATTAACTGAACCAGCACAGGCTAAAATAGAGTTGCGCTACAGGGTTCGGCTGCAACTGCCAGGATGTAATTTTTGCTGAGCGCAATTATTCCTTGTGCTGGCATGGAACCTGCTTTCAGCTGTAGCCAGTTAGGCCTCTGCCAATTATGGCAATAGAAAATTCCCTGTTAATGTCAACGGGCTAGCTAACTTATTCACAAAATGGTTGTAGTTCAGCTAGCACGCGTGTTTGACAAGATATTAAATGGAAAGAGGATGTCAAAACTGCATCTGTCTAAAGATATGAGTGCAGAAAAAAACCCACTATCTTTTTATCAAGGAAGCTGATGCTCTACAATTTTGACTGATGTCATTGCAGAGTTTCCAACCCTGAGAGCAGGTCCTTCCTCAACAACACTGCATTTGTCAGGAACAAGATGTAAGAAACCTTTTCATCTTTTTCTCTGAAAAGATGACTAGTCTCATGTAGGGAAAGAAACTACTGATGCAGTATGTCTTGATGTTAGCACGCCTTTGATACAGTCCCACTTCTGTTCTCAGAAAAGAGCTTGAAATGAAGGCTATAAGGTAAATGCACATTTATATGTTAGACTATCTGCTTTAAATGAGAGGGTCATTCAAGTCAAGTCACACAGTCTGTCCCGAGACAAATCTATTTCATATCTTTATCAATGACTTGGGTGATGAGTTAGCATGTAGGTCATGCTAAGATGAGAAGATTAGGATTTAAAATGAGTGTGAACAATTGGAGCGATAGTCTGAAAATTATAAAATTCAAAGTACAAAGGACTGTGCCACAAGTAAAACTGAATGATACACATACACCATGGGGAATAGCCAAGATATGTTCCAGCCCTGGTGGCTTTTGTGGCTCAAAACCTGAAAGTGAAGAGACACAGTTGCAAAAAAAGGATGTACTGAAAGTCACCAGAGCCACCTTCCCTCCCCTCAGTTAAAGGGGCGTAGTGACAATGTTCTCAGCTCTTCTTCCATCCTTTCCTACCTGTTATTTCCTGTCCAACCCATTCTCTAGGTACAACTCTATGAGTTTTCCCCATGGCAACAATTCTCCAATTGTTCCTCTCCATAGGAACTCTTCTAGAGGAACACCTATCCCAAGGGTTGCAGACCTACTAGACCTACTAATCCCAGCAAGACTACTCCTAGGAATTTACACAAGTCCGGCTTTCTGTAAGACTTGCAACACTTCCTTAGGCTTTCTCCTACTTGACCTCTCCTTAAAGATGCTTTCTTTATGTATTTTATGGGACGATCCCAGTTACCAAGTCATTTTCCCTCTCTGAGCCTTCAAGATCTCCTTTTCTGAAGGCAGTTCCACTCTCTTTTCTTGTCCCATGACTTCCTTTCCAGACAGTTTAAGACCCTCTAGCAGTGCCTTAGTATCCAGGTCACTTCCCTCTTCCAAGGTCCATCTGGATCCCCCTTGTAGGATCAACCTACATGTTCTCATCTTTACCTGATTTTCCACTACCACGCTCCTCTTTTTGTTGGGCCACACTTGCCAGACATGGCGGGCACACCTAAATGAACACTTCTGGCCTGGGTAAGTCCTACATGAGAAAAAAACATTGCTAGGCAGAGAAAAGCATTGCAGTCTGGAGGATCCTTGAGACCTCCAGTTGGAGTTTGAGTGGGTTATTCTCAAAAAGGTTGGGCATAATTCAGAGAAGAATAGACACAATTATAAACCTTTCAAAAATAAGGTAGGGAGATAGCAACAGTAACAAATAGCAGGGGGAAAACGGCTCTTTCCAAAAATGGAATGAAAGGACGAATAAACCAGGGGGCACAGTTATGGAGTGTGTCAAAAACAGGATAGCAATAGACTGCTGTTGAAAGATAGAACAATAATTCATTTAATTTGCAGTAAGGGACACGTAGGCTAGACAGCAGGGAAGTCTCAGCATACCACTCATTACATGGTACCCCAGGGAAGCAGTACCTCAGGAGGTTACTGGAACCTCTGTCTCACAGGGTTTTAAGGATAGGTTATTTTGACATGTTCAAGAAACACAGATGCTCCTGACCCCGCCTCAGAGGAGGGGTATTGGCTAGACAGCTTCCTGAAAACTTTTCCAATGCTGTTTGTTTGATGTCTTGCATTACTCTCAAATGCTGGAAAATACCTACAGCGAGAATTATAGCTGTCCAGAGATTGGTATCTATGTGATCATCAAAGCAGAGGGACAGTGAATGACAAAGACCATCTGGAGTGTTTGTGATGGAGTTAAAAGAAGAAATATTCTTAGGCAGCACAAAATAATTCAGCAGGTAAAAAGAGCAGAACTCCAAATGTTTACTAGAGAAACCGAATGTCCATCTCAGCCTCCCTTCAGCAGTTACCTGCATAAAATTGTTAATGCAATAGGGGAAAGAGTCCTTGATCTTTATTTCAGCACCAACAGTGAATTTATAAAGAGAGAAGAGTATTTCATATTCACTGAGACAACAAGCCAGCGAGAAGGTCACGGTATCACCTTTTAAGAGTGTTTTCAAAATAAGCCTAACTTTTCTGAGTAAATTTTTTCTCTAAGATACTCTTGTAGTCTGAAAGCCTTTCAATACTCCGTGAACTTTTATAAAGGTACAGCAAATTGCTTCAATTAAGTCTTTTTTTAGCCTGACGATGCTAACTTAGTTTTGTTAAACACAATCGACAGTGACAGAAGGCTTGGCATTTAGGTAAATTTCCCTAAGTTGTGCTGGAATATTGCTAATATCTGTAACAGAGTAGTCCACCCACATTATTGGTACTACTTCTCCCAGTAACTCCAAATAATGGCTCGAGCAGTAAACTGGGTGATTTGCTTTCACTTTCCCTGCTCTTTTTCCTTGTAATTTTGGCTACTAGGGTTTAAACTCTTGGGCTACTAGGGTTTCTTTACTCCCAGCAAGAAGAGTTAACAGGAGCAGCATGCGTGCTCCTATCCCTCTTTTACCAAGTAGGTTATAGGAGACATTCTTTCTGTCTCTTTCCGCGTCAGCTGATAGTGAACACTTCCAAGCTACATTATTATTTAGAGAAGTGAAGTAGGGATAGAAATGCTTATTCACTTTTGAGAAACATGACCCTTTTCAGTAATCAAAAAATAAGCGGACTTTGCTTTTCTTTTCCAATTTCTCAGTAGCCAACAGTGACATTAGCACAATTTCTCTCAGGGTTAAGTCACCAAAACTTCTAATTCATCTCCCTGGTTTGCCTACTGCTTTCTGCTTTTGGTTCTTCCTCACTCAGGCAGACAGGCCCCAGTAACCCACAGCCCTTACCTTCCCTTGTGTTCAGAGTCCAGAGAAAGTCCCACCTCTTTTCTGTCAGCATGCCATCCCACCTTTTCCCCACTGATTTTTGATACGGGAGATGTTTCTTAGTTCTTTGGGTATGACTGAATAAAGGTACACTGTTACTCTGCCACTGATTAAATTCGATTACTCTCTGCCTCCATCCTGCTCAGGGAAATCTGCCAACTACAGCTGCCCTGTGTGTCCTCCATCAAGGGGACCTCAGAAAATGCTTAGAAGATAAAGCAGTTGCTTTCCTACTAAAAATTTGTGAAGATGTAGTAAAATCTTGCTTTTGTTGCTGTAAAATGAGAATTGCCAGTTCCAGCGTTCCCAGGAGGTGCCGAGGTCCCAGCACATTTAAGGGAGTGACTCCATCAGTGCTTTGCACAGTGCTTGGGGACCCTCAGATAGAAAGCCCTATTAGAACTTCAAATGTTGGTATCATGACTCTGCCAAATGCGCAGATAAGCACTACAGAAAGACAGGAGAACACATCTCTGTAGCGTTGTTTGATTGTAACCCATTATCTGAGTATCCCTGAGAGCACTGTACTTCTGCGATCCACTGATTGAAGAAGAGTGCTAGATAATAAGTGCTGTTGGAAGCCATTGAAAAATCAGCAGGTTGCTGTCACACAACTAACTATAAGTGAAAACAGATAATGCCACCAAGATTAAAACAGCATGAATGGAAGAAACAGTGTGTGGGTGATTGGGAAAGAAAATGAATCAAAAAACTTTTAAAAAGTGTATTTTCACTAATTTCTCTCCAGCCTTTCAACCTACCAAAGAAGAAGCATGCTGCAAAAATAATTACAGATGATTGCAGCTCTGCAGATGCCATGTTGTTTCTGTTTTGGTAAACAATAAAACTGCCCAGATATTCAAGACTGCTAAATCATAGCCTTCAGATCCGTGCATGCACACACACACACCACAAAAATATGTCACCAGGCAGAGCAGGCTATGAGTTCACAGCTACTCCCTGATTACTGCCCAGGCAGGCACACGCTCACCAGCAGTGATTAGCCACCACATGTTGACAGGGCAGGTAAAAACCTGCCTGGGGGCACATACCCACCGAGCAGCCAGACTGCTACTCTGTGTTCATACACTTTTCAGTCCATACAAACTAAAGTTTGCTTGATAGCACACTGAGAGGTAGAGTCCTCAGTGTGTTTAATACTTTAAACATATCTGCAGCTCTTCCTGCCCGTCTCTTTTATTTGATTTTCTTGACATTTGTGACTTCTGGTCTTTCAAGGAGTCAAAGTACTTAATGTGTTTTTTGAATAAGGATCAGCCATCTCTACAAGGGCAATCCCTGGCAAAGCCACTGCAGGAAAGCTAAATGAATTCCTTTCATAAATATTCACTTTGGAAGAAACTGGGGAGACTCCCATGCTGGAATTCCTGGGTGGAGAATAAGGGGGGCCACAAATACCTGAAATTTGAAGTGGCTGCAGAAGAAGTTACTGTGAACTGACTGTGAAAATGGACACTAATGTATCCCCATTATTCCCTGAGGGTTTCTAAGAGAAATCAAGGATGAAATAGGTGAGGTACCAACAGTGGTGTGTAACTGCTTAAGACTGTCCTGCTATCTCAGGGCTTGATGATGTAAAAAACACAGTGAGTTTTATAAGAGACATTGGGAACTCCAGTGTAAAAGGCAAATTAGTAAAATTGTTGTTTCAAGCAAAAGAGATTTCATTTTCCCTCACTTCAGAATCAACTATGCAATCAGTGTCTTGAGGCACCTGTACAAATCAGCTTAAGAGTCTTGCCCCCCCCCTTACAGACGTATTTGCCATTATAGCAGTCAGGTCTTACAGGGTCTATCAGCATTCTCAATACAGTGTGAGAAGTCAGCAGGGTGGGGCAGTGGATGCTCAGAGCAGCCATACCTTTTTCAAACAGGAATTATTGCCTCCGTTATTTCCCCTTCTTTCTATTTTACCAGTTCAAAGCTCCTTTATTCTACTTCCATGGCTCTGCATGGTTTAACATTCATGCTAGAGAAGCTGTTGCCCGTGGGGCAGTTTTCTGACAAGGATGGACTATCTTTACCTTATCATTCTTGTAAGTAAAAGACCTTAGAATGCATTCCTCATTCAGGGAAAAAATGCAGTTGTTGCCCTCTTAAACACTACAGGAAGTACTCCCCAAGACAGAACAGCCACAGTAACTATTTTAAATCATCAAACAATGTAGGGTTAAAAACTCTTTCCTTGGTCTTACACAGTTGCATGTATAAATTAGCATTTGTTGTTGCCAATGTCAGTGTTAAGCATAAGGTTTTCTGGATATGTTAAAGTATAAGGAAAAACACGAAAGGCGGTCTGTCTATCTCCTTTCTGGGGAGAGGAGAAAAAAAAAAGATCATTTCATGCCAGCAGATGGCTACAACTCATTACTGTGTAAATGTACAGTGTGGAAAGTGGAATGACAAATTAATTAGCACTCACCAGAAATACATAACAGAGAATGATATGTGCTCATGCCATTTTATTTCATGTCACATTAATTGAGTACTAGATAGCTGACAAAATGCATTAAACTAACCATAGCTTTTGCTGGCAGCAGCTGAAAATTTGTCTCACACAGAGATTTCATTTCCTTCCAGACGCCGTGACAGAGGAGGCAGCTTTGCACACACACACTCACTTCTCCAGCGTTGCTGACGAGCTCGCTCGCTGTACTGCTCATTTCACCGTCAATTATTTTCACCCAGGGTTACATTAGGCCTTAGCCCAGCGAGTTTCTGATCACCCCTATTCAGCCAGCAGCTTGGATCCCTGTATGGAGGAACCCTCTTTCTCCAGAGAAGGAGCCTGTGCAACAGGAGGCGGTCACAGCTCAGTTTCCTGTGAGGGAATCGTGCAGGGAAAACCCACTAAAATGTCTGCCAAACCCATAATGAGTAACTTGAAACGACTCGGGTTACTGGCAACAGGGCACGGACACTTTAAACGTAGATCTTGAGTTCTCTACAGCTCTATTGACTCTATGAAACTTGGGCTGTTTCTCAAGTATGTCTAATAAGGACATGCAGAGATACTGCAGAATCCTCAGGTGTCCTGCAAGGCAGCTGAGGTGCTGTGGCTCACTTAGGGCACACGAGTAGGCACAAATCAGCCAACACGTCCTGGAAATCACTCTGATCTGGACGATGCCACTTTTTTTACTTTGCAGAGCCGTGCTTCAAATTCAATACAGCTACACATTTGTGCATGTTTAGCCACCAAATAAAATGCTTCTGCATTAGTCCCACCCCATAGCTTGTTCATGGGGTTTAAAACCTATCTGTGGTGCTGAGCAGCCTCCCTCACTACCCACACTGCAGCTGCCCCAGCCCCATGCTGGATCATGGAATCATAGAATATCCTGAGCCTGAAAAGATCATCATGTCCACCGCCTGACGCACAGAACAACCCCAAAAATCAGCTGGGGCCGGGGTCAGGCTGCCCAAGAAGCAGAACCTGGGGCACTTCCAGTTCAGCCTCTTGAGCTGGCTGGGCACAGCTGTAAATCTTGCCACTGTAGCCTGCTCTCCCTCATCTTTTACTATGGGAAAGCAAGAAGGGAAACAGCGCATTGCTCTACAGCTACAGGGTGACTCAAAACTCCCTGAGGTATGGTAGGGTAGCAGCACTAGGGCAGCAGTCATGTTGTAAAGTAGTATCATGGGGTATTAGGTAACCAAGAGGCAACAAATGGCATAATTCAACTGAAACGTAACAAAGAGCATAACACATTAGAAATCAAGCCAGCTAAAAAAAACCTCAGCTTAGCTTTTACAATTGCTCTGATCAGTTCTCCGGACCTTTACGTAGTGGTTTCAGGATCAGTTACAAATCAGGACACTGAATGGAAGTCGAGCCTTTCCTAGTTTCTAGAAGCACACCTTCTTGCTTTGTTTGTTGCCATGTGAAAAGCGAGCTGGCCGTGAGCAAACAGTGATCCAGCAAGCTGCCATCACAGCTGGGGCCATGGGTTATGGGTAACACAGAAAGACAGCCCTGTGTCACCATTGTACAACCATTCCCAGTACAACCTAGCTCTGTCTTTCCAGCATATCAGAGCAGCACTGTTTTTCATCACTCACTCACTTATCTACGCTGTCTAAAGGTTACATTGATTTTATCTTTACTAATCAAGGAGCAAAGCACACTGACAGGCAGGTGTGAGCGGTCTGAGAGATGAGACAGAAGGAGATCGGGTTTGTTTTGCACTGTTTAATTAAAAAGATAAAGATACCCTTCCATGTAATACACTGCTGCTTGAAGTCTCATGCAGACAGCATTCATCATACGGCTTCTAAAGATCCACGATATTCTAAAAGAAAGGGATTCAGGGATTCAGCTGTCAGGAGGGATGCTGCAGGACTAGGTTATGCCAGGTACAGGGGAAATAATCCCTGTGCTGGGACTGGTGAAGAACAGCTGGTTACAGAGAGTCATTGGGAACCAGTCTCATTAGATACAGGTGAACAGTGGGCAACTTGAACAGGAAACTGTACACACACACACACACACAAACACACACACTAAAGTGGGTAATAGAAATTGACCCATTTCCAAATTTTTTTAGCAAAATTGTTCGATGGAAAGAGTATAGCTTTATTAACTTAAAACATCTGACACACTTTAAAATTTTTATTTAACAGAAACACAAGTAATAATTCCAAAAGAAACATTTACTGGCTCTCTGTTGAGTCATATTTCAAGTCAAGGACAAGCATGACAAGCCATGAATATGAAAAATGGACTCTATGGAAAATGCTGTGATCAGAGGCTTAGGAACAATCAGATTTTTTTATTCTTTCAAAATTGTACTGGAAGCAAGAGAGATGTTGACAGCACCCATCAGGGTGATTTCAGTAATAATGTATAGAATGCATTACTCTCAATGAATGTTTTGGTTTGTACTCAAAGAGAAGGCTCATCCACTGGTACCGCTGCCAGATGTTTGTGCACAGGTAGATTACTATTCACCTGTACAGGTGATTAACTACAAAGCTGAAATTTAAATAACCTGTATCGAACTTTGAAATTCAAGGAGCCTGAAAGACACCTAGAAGTTGGCCAAGACGGTTTTGGCGTTTTCTCCTCTTCAGCTAATTTTTCATAAATCTTAACCATAATATTGAGAGGCCTAGAAACCCGTTATTTTCATGCCAGCACTCATCTGGCCTAGTTACAGGTAAGAAAACTAAATGCAAACCATGAAGAATGCCAAGATTGTTCAAAGAGATAGAAAATCAGAATATAAATAAGCTACTTAGCACGGTCTATGCAAAATAGATGTTACTTTGTTAATGAGATTACAAGTCTGTTTGATAAAGTCAACCACAGCTTCAATACACCTAGAAGTCTTAAGGCACTTGAATTAATAGCACAAGATGTGCTCATTAAAAAGTAATCACTCTTCTATATCAATAGAGCACACAAGTAATGAATTAGGAATTACTGCAGGGATCTTAAAAGTCATATCACAAGGTAGCTACTGCAGTGCTTCTGGTGAGGGGATGGTTAGGCATTTGGCGGCAAAGCCATTTCCAAACTCAACCAGAAAACGGATCCAGTTTCACAATAATCTCATTAATACTTTCCCTCAAAGCCCAGAAACAGCTTATGCAGCTTTTCAGCTGGATCAATAACTTGAAGAAATTTACCCCATGAAGACACAAATATTTGTATTAGAAAAGCAACAAAGTAGAAAATCAGCAAAGTAGGAGAGGAAAAAAAAACAAAACCCCTCAGGTAGAAATTGATATAAAATCAGCACTCCTAAAAGGTGCAGATAATCAAAGGCTTGATGCTAAGCAGTAAGGAGAAGTAATAAGCAATTAGGCTGCGTGATCTGCATCATTTGTGAGAGGCTGGGTTTATCATGAGACAAGCCATTACAACATTTCCAAACAAAAATTTTCCATCTAGAAACAAGCTTAAAAGGTCATCTCCAAAACTTGCCCTGGGCAACCACAATCCTGAACAGGACTGAAACCGAGAGCAGGTGTGTAATCCAAGCGCCTCCGAATGCTCTAGCAATCAGGACTTCACAAGCCCTCCTGATGAGTGAAAAACTGATTAACAAGTGGGAATAGAGACATGAATTTACCTCTAGGAGTGTCACAGGTGACACTGCTATGAGATTGCAACCATCGGGATGCCCACATTTCAAAAGATACCTTTAAAAATAGACAAGGCACAGAAAACCTGCAAGGAAGTTTCAAGGATGGGCAAAACCCCCATAATTCCTGCTGTAAGGAATTAAAAGACCAGCATGGGCAGCTTAACAGGAAAGAGACTGAGACATGACACTGCAAGGCATAAATTGCTTTCACAGGGAAAAAAGTAACAGATCCCCCAAAACTCGCTGATGCACTGGGGAAGGCACAGGCAGAACAGGCGGCTGAAGGCAGAACCACGGCAAGCTCTAATGCAAAGTGAGTGTTTTACATCGTGAACAAGGCGTGAAAAGGGACAGATGATTCTCCATCTCCTGGTGTTTTCAAACAAAAGCTAAGTGCTTTTTGGGAAAACAAGCCTCAATCAATTTATTGGATTCTGCAAAGGACATGGGAGGAAATGAAATTGCCTGTAATAATAAAGATATCAAACTACCCGAGCTAATAACCTTTATTGAATTTATGTTGGGAAGGAGAATAAACAATTTTGGTGCTCTAGCAGAACATCCAGGATAAAGATGAGATCTAAATGCTCATTTAGCATTTAAATTTAATAAAATTAACATATATTTCAGGAAACCTTGTGCCTTGATAGCCCAGGGAACTAAAGCTCTTTTTCATCAAAAATGTGTTTTCTGAGCAGCAGAAGCTTACCAACTTACCAACAGCCTTACCCAGCTTACCAACACCTGTCCTGGGCTAGGGACACCTGTGGGAATATCCAGTCCTGTGGGGCCAGTTCCAACCCTGGCTCAGGGAGGAACAGGAGTTTCGACCCACTGGCATGTGCTGGAAGGCTCTGTCCCTACTGAACCAGCACCAAATTCCCGCTTCCTCTTCCCACCATAATGACAGAAATACTGATTTTTTACAAAAAGTTTCAGTCTCACAGAAATTTTACAGTGTCTTCCCTAAGAAAGTGCAACCTCAGCTCTGCCAGGCCAGCTGCCATGCACGTTGGCAATTTGCCTGTATGGAACGTGAGCATCTTGGCTTCTGCCCAGAAGGCTCTCGAGCACCTGCAATAACCAGGGTTATTTATTTATTGTGGTTCAGTCTTCACAGGCACATCTTACTCTTTCCCCTCAGCACCAGTAGATACTTCTTTGCCTTTTTATATTACCTTCTAAAGCCATCTAGAAATTTTAAGAGACGATTTTCCTTTGGAAACTGTGATTGAAACAAAATATTCAACAAGAATGTGTGTGAAAATATGTGTCCTTAACACACACACACACACACACACACACACACACAAAGATGAGCAGTAAAAGTAATTCCTTCCAACAAGGTAGGTGTGATACTCATAATTTCTGGTGTTAGTTGGCAAGTTTGGGAAATAGAAAGTCATTTGAAGTTTGAATTAATTCATTTGTGTTCACATTTCATGCAAAATAATCAAAATGACACAGCTGAAATAAGGGCTTTATTGGCTGTAAAATTAATGTTCCTTAAATTCCCTCTCACAGGAAATTAAGTTTCTGATTCAGGCTAAAAGGAAAACTTTGAAATGGCTGAAATCCCTGTTAACCATAAAGCAAACTTTGGGCAGGCCCACCCTGCGGTGCTGTAGGGGTAACAAGCAATCGGTTCTGTTTATCCAGCAGGTGAGAAGTCAGTGATGAGTTCACAAGGCCCATGAATCCATCTATTCTCCCAAACACACCCAAGCCTCACAGATCAGCCAGGAAACCAGATGTTCCTGTGTTAGGAATCCACGCCCAGCCCACATTTCCCAGTTTTCCTCTGGCTGTGGCAGACTACACGAGGCATTGCTGCTGCAAATGCCACTGCCTGTCCAGCAGCAGAGCTCCCCTTGGCTTGACACAAACCATCCCAGCCAACCCAGGTAGGAAATGATCTGCCTTCGTGGTAAAAATGCGTTTCAACTCATTTCCATTGCATTTGTCCTGCTTCAATAGGGAAACTTGCATTGCACGTCTGCCACACTGAGCAGCCACGAGCCAAGTTTTGTTCCTCACTGCTGAGACCAGAGCTGGCACCTGCCATTTCACAAGGAGTTTGTACAAATGTGGAGAGTTGAGAATTTTCTGATTTTTCCTGGGCAGAAATTAACCACTTCCAATCCATCAGCTGCCTGATTCACCAGAGGCAGGTGTGACAAGTAAGTCAGCTACTTACTTCATCTCCCCTGACTAGCATGGGACAGAAAGAAATTGTGTCCCAGGTACACAAAGTAAACCAATTTAAAAATCCAGTGAGAGTTTTGCCCTTGTATGCAGGTATTTAGCTCCCATAAACGTCATTATGATCCATAAGAGATGTATCAAAGAGAAGTATCCCCTGGCTCATTTTGTAATGTCACAGTGCTCGGAATTCAGTCACAGAGACTTCACTCTCAAAGACTGAGCTCTCTGGTTACTCAAGATATTTCTGTTTAATAACATCAGTTAGGAAGGAATTTTAAAGATATGCCAGAAGAGTGTTCATCAAATACTGCAACTGTTTTGCAAACCAGAACAATAACAATCACAATAGCTTAAAAAACCCCCTGAATTAACTTTTCATGCACAAAGAAAAAAGTCTAAGGAATTTATTGATCACAGCTGATAGGTATCTATTCAAGGAAGGAATTATCTGGCAACAGATGGGTCTATAATAATATTAATATCCTCACCATCTGGCTTTTAATCCATGCTTTTCATCAGTAGATCATAAAGCACTTTACGAATGAGGTCAAACATCTTGTGGGAAAAGGCAGAATAAGATATAATGGTGAGAAGCTGAAGCTGAACAAGTTTAAGCAAGAAATAAGACACTCTCCATTTGCTCTTTTATCAATTACAACAGCAGGTGATTAACAAATCAAGGAATTTGCCTGTAAACATTATATTCTCCATCACTTGTCAAAAAGGGAGGACCTCAAACATCCTACAGTTCAAAAAAATCACAAACTTCATATAGTTTTTGGGTGAGGTTGTTCACCTGTTGAAAACAGTTGGTGAAGAAAATGAGGTGAACACAGAAATACCTCTTTCCTCTGAAAGTCTAAAAATCTACTGCACTTCCCCTTGGCTCCAGCCTACCCACCCACCCAATTAGTCACGCGAGTCTTGTACAGTCTTTCTGGATGCTTGGACAGAGCTTCTCACAACATGGTTGCAAACCTGAAGGTGTGGAGAAGGACTATAAAACAACTAATCATCTTTTAAAAAATTCATTAAGATATCAATGCATGCAAGGCACAGTTTTGCCATAGGCTGGTGACCAGATGGGGAAAAACTGAACTACTTGAACATTTAAAAGGTTCTTGAATTCTCTGGCACATCTGCCCCCCCCAAATCATACATTCATTTTCAACTTTACCATGAAAGAAACCTTCCTGAGTTTCACTGCTCTGCAGCTGCCCTTTGGAAAGAATGCTGTTTGTACGGCATCACCTCAGTCATTGCTTCATGCTTCAATGGTTTGGTCTGAAAACTCTTAAGAGTAGAGACCACACGTGGGCCTGTGTGGTATGTGCAGCAGGGCCCTCACCCCAAGTGAGCACTTGAGATCTACTGTAAAATTAATAATACATCTAGAAAGAGGGTGCTGATTATTCAGAATGGCCTGTACAATGTTAGGGGATGACAGAACCCACACTGCTCAAAAGGCAGCAGCAGCCTCACATACTGAGCCCTGCCCAGCCCAACACACCTGAAGGTTTCAAAGCCCTGCATTACTTCAATGCACACTTTTAAACTTTGTTGTTGAGTAACTTTGAGAGTGAACTCCAGTACTACTGGGATCACAGGCCTACACAAACAAACCAAAGTCCAAAAAGAGATAATGCCCTGAGCAAAGGGCAGAATGTCCATCGGGAAAAAAGGAAGAAAGCAGGATAAATAAGCTCCAAACTTGGAGACCTCAAGGATCTGGCTTGGCACAGCTGCCAGAGAGGAAAATGAGCCCGGGTTACGTATTGTCGGTGTTTGTGAGGGAGCTGCCTGGTTATGTTCTCTTCGCTGGGATCTTTATGCCCGTGACTTTACTCCTGCTGCTGCTAATTGCCTACTTCAGGATCAAACTAAGAGAAGGTGAGTCAGGACCTGGGGACAAAGACTGGGTAGGCAGACAAACCTTCTCATTCAACAGACAACTTAGGCTTGTACTATTAACTAAACTGATGAGAACTATGATCAGAAACAATTTTATGAAGTTTTACTGTATTTTAGACCATTTCCCATTTGAAAAAGACTACAGGTATTTGTTTAGAACTTGGATTGATCCCTCACTTAAAACTCCGTAGTTTTATATACCATACTATAGAAGATTTTACTGTTCTACACTATAGAAGGGGCGACCAGAATGAAAAAAAAAAAAGACTAGGGCAGTTAAAGTACAGATAATTTTCTTCTGTGCTTACACCGTACAAGTCTTTAGTGAGACAGGTAGCAGCAGTTACACCCCATAAGTAATTGGGCTTTGAGTATGCCTGTGTTCTTTCAAAAGTATGTATCTGCTTTTGCTTTGTACCTAAATGCACATTTGCCATGTTGCCTTTTCTATTTTAAAATCAGCTTATACTCACTTCACAAATCTGTCTTCTGAGTAAAACCAAAACAAACACCCACCCCAATGCAAATGTGCAGTGACTGTAACACATCTGTGTACTGAGAATCAGGGCTGCTCACAGAGCCCAACCGGGCTCCACTTGTAGCAGGCAGGGAGTCTCTTTCAGATAGCAAAATCCTGTACCTCAGACTGTCCAGTCTTGAGGGGATGATCTTCGTGCCCTCCACGTTTGGGTCCCAGCTGCAGCAGCAGATTCACGTGTGCTCTTGTTTTAGGGTTCCAGCTGCCAAAGCCAGCCTTGGGGCACATTCGGATCAGAAGCCTCAACCATTCTTTCCTTCGGCCCTTTGAAAACATAGTCTCACAGACACTGGGCTAAGCTTGTTCCTCAGATTATCTGTCTTTTGAAGCTTTTATCCATACAGAGTGTCAGGAGAGCTAAGAGGACAGCCTAGGTTTTCTCTGTAAACTTCAGATGCTTCTTGATGTAGCTTGGGGAGAACCCTGCCTGGGACAATGTTTCACAGCTCTCCCACTCCAGGTTTCAGCTCTAGCAGAGACCTGGCTGGGGCAGACAGGCCAGTCCTGTCCATAGGGCTCTGCTGATCAGCTGAGGCCTCGCACCGAGCTGGCCCAGGGTGCATCAGCCCAACAGGAGAAGGATTTACCCACCAGTGCAAGCCTAGGAAAGAAATCTCACTTAGAAGCCAGGCCAAACACTGTAATTTGTGCACTCCCATTTTCCTCTATCCTGAAAACTGGGCCACTTGACATAAGAAAGGTCGTACATAGCCAGAAATGTGAAATAAACTAACTTCCTGTTTTGTGTAACATCTCCAGGCATTTAGAGCCGAGGCTTTAACAGAAGGGTGTTGGTTTCCATATGAGCACGCACTTCAAGTTACCTTCAGGCTGCTAAAACTCAAACATTTCCTGTTCATGAATTAATCTGCATGGGAAGCCTGCTCCACGTGCCTAACCCAGCCCTGCCTTGGGTTACAGGTTATTCTTAGAGCAAGGTGCTGATGGTTTTTCACACACTAGTAAAACAACAACCAAAAAACAGTGCAAGGCCAAAACATCGTGCAGTTCAGTATCTGCGAGGGAATAGGAAGGCTAAGTACTGAGAGGAGTTTTCTTTCTTGAAAGTGGTTGAAATGAAAGTGAATGAAACGATTGCATTTGACTTCAGATAAAAGCAGGGATTTTCCCTTTCAGTAAACTATCAACTCTGTGCTCATATGTGTAAGTCAGACGTTAGTTATTATGAAATAATAGTGAGTTGCTACTGACCTCCCTGTTACCTGGTGATGCTCTCACTTTTCTATTCCAGCTAGGATGAAGCAAGCCAGGAAAATCAGGTGGGCTACTGATCCCATCAGTTCAGGTATTTTGCTGAGGCTCGGACATGGCTTTCATTAAGCCAGATGAACCTATCTGAAAAAAAACCCCACAGACGTTTGCATTTGTGATGCATGATCAGCTGCTGAAACAGACTATCCTGCCTCTTTTCACAGCGCTCACATCCTCCTTAGCTACACTTTCTCCAGGTCTGTAAATAATCTACAGCACCAGATGTTAAAACCTGCTTCTCTTAAAGCACAGAAATTTTAGCTTTGGAATTGTAATGAGTTTAAGCAAGCAATGGTTTCCTAAATTTTCTGAGAATAGTAATCAAGAGTGTAAGAGAGAGGTGAATGAAGCAGTTGGCAGACTAATTTGCCAAAGGAATATTTCTGCTGTGCTTCTCTCTTTCACAACCGAGAAGGATGCTTGAAGGGAATCATCTGGCTTTTCAATGCCTCAGGAAAGGAGACACTCAGTTTGCAGATCACAGGTGTTCTGGCTGGGATTCTCAAGAGGATGTGAGATGAATTCCTGTCTATTCAATACTCTGGGCATTGCATTCCCAGCTCTGACTCCAAGATTTTCTTTTTCTTGAGCTGAGACTGTCAGAGACCAACCTACTGCTTTGGCCCGCAGCCAACTTACACAAAGCATCCTGAGCAGCTCTCCCTGTACAGGCAAGGCAGAGCCAGCTTCAGCTTAAGACTATCAGGTGAAACAGCCACAGATAAGCCTGAGAACAGACTCCTTCAAATGCCAGCTCTCCGACAGAACATCAGAAATTCAGCAGGTTTCAGCTGCCTATTTCCTTAGATCTCTTTTTTGGAAAAAAAGAAAAAAAGAAGAAAAAAAAAGAAGAAAAAACTAGAGAATTTTTCATGACTAAAATCAAGGTTGCTTTGCTTCATTTTTAAATGAGCATTTAATTTTTCTCTGTGCAGCAAGAGAGAGGCTCTGCATAAATATATCAATATAGAAATACCTTATAAATAAAACAAAATCATCTAATAAAACAGCACACATTTCTCCTGAACAATTAGCAATGACAAGTGATTAATGGGTTTTTTTTAAATTTTATTTTTTCTGTTTCTCCATCCTTCTTCAAATAATCTCCAAGCTTCCAACAGCACCGCTGTGTTCTGAAGATGTCCAGTTATGTGGGCAGCAAGCATTTTTCTGGTCTGTCTGTACCACAGGCAGCACTGGGAGGATCAGGCCAGCTCAAGGTTCCCACAGCACAGCCACAGTAAAGCAGAACACGAATTGCCAGTATAAGCTAACTATGTTCTTTGCCGTTGTTTAAGGATTTGATTCTGATTGAAAGCTGTGGAGGCAGATGAAAACAGAGCATTTCTGCTGATGTCAACAGTTTGTGTCAGTGCTTCACTGGGCATAGCAACAGCCCCAGACTCACACTCAGAAGACTTCCCTCTAGGATCATGGGCAATACCAGTGTGCTCCTTAGAAATCTGCACCTTAATAAGATTCGTTCTTATTAATATATGCCAGCTCTTTTTCTTTATAAAAACTCACCATAAGAAATCGGCCTATTCTCATGGAATTTTTGTGTTGTTTGGATTGTTTTTCAGTTGACGAGGAAATAGCCATGGCACAAGACCCCAGGAATGCCTTCCTGAATCACCGTGGCCAGTGGAGGAAACCCAGGAGATCCGGACAGAAAGAGAACAGATACAAGAACTCAAGGACATTTAAGGGAGCTTCACGTCTCAGGAAGCAAGCTTAAACCCAGTACTCAGCACTGCAGGCTTAACAAGAACCGGCTGTAAATAAACACCACGCAGGAAAACAGAACTGGAGGGGAGAAGTTAGCGCTGTGCCATCCTAATGGAACAGCTGCTGCCATCCAAAGAGTTCTTGTAAGCTCTAAGCTGCTCTTTGTGCAGCTCAGCAGAGACCAGAGACCTCCTGCAATGAAATGCGCTGGTTCCCTTGCGTGACACAGGATTTGGGGGGAGGGACAGCGCCCTGCTCACCAGCCCCTCCCTGGCCTACCAAGGAGAAAGCGACATAACGAGCTCCTGAGAGAGCGGAGCTGGCACATGCAAGGCAGGCAGCCTCATTAAATCGAGATGCATAAATAACAAGTTGATATCAAGCACTGACATCTGGGAAATTGAAAAGGGTTTTGAAGGGGAACTGACATTTATTAGTTTGCACACTTTGGGAGAGATTGTGGGTTTTGTAAAGTATCCTCTCCATAGAATTTGGAAGCAAAATATAACAGTTACAGGAAACAAAAGGATTTCTCTCTGCTGACTAAAAATGCCAAATTTTGAAACCATGGAAAGATTCAGTCATCCATCTCCTCTACGGACAAATGGATGACTTTTTCAAATAGAAAGCTGCAGAAGGATGGAGTTAGCTTTTTTGTGTGTCAATTGACACACATGTTTTTTTTAAAAAAATCTTCCTACCTGCTCTCCTGTAGCTGTAGATGTACAATTTTTAGTGCAACTCAGATTGCCTGTGGCAGATGGCCCACAAAAATGCAACTCAAATTGTTTGCAAGTACTACTGGGTTTTAGCTTCTCTGATTCCGACTCTCAGGTTTAAACCCAAACTGGCGAGGAAGAAGTGACTCTCATTACTGTTCTCAGTGTTTTACTGTCCCTGTCTACTAGTGATTGCTGTCTGCAATTACCTTTCATTAAAGCTGTTTGTCATTACCCATCCTGCAAGAAGAGAGTGGATAATGCCTTGTCTGAGATTATGTGTGGTTTGCATAGTTTCAGTTCTCACAGACTTAAGAACTCCTTGGAATCATTTTATAGAAATACTAATGAGGCCATGACCACAGGTTTAAAAAACCACTGTAATTTATCAAAGTCTGGGGAGAAAAGAGAATTTAAACAGCAAGTACCCTTACAGTCTCTCCCATTTCAATACTACCCAAATTTACAAAGACATAATTCGTCACACTGGTTTCCATCTGTGCAAATAACACAGAATACATTGCACAGGTGAAGAGACAATTGTTTGCAATTGCAAACACAATCTTTTGCAGGGAAGTTGAGACAGCTGCTGCAAAGAATTTACTTTCTACGTTTAAGAAGGATGCTGCCTTCTTAAAGCAGTGATCTGGGATATTGATCTGATGCTAAAGGATTCTAACATACAGAATCCCAAACATTCACTCTCTCACTGCCCAAGAAAAGATTGGCCAGGAGCGCATGTAAAAATACAGAACGGAAATTGATTTTGTTAACTCCACAGTGTGTCTGAGAATGGGGAGATTTGAAATGTCAACAAGTGGTAACACTCTTCAACAGCACTTCACTGTAAAACGGTGGTATGGATACCGAAACTAATGCTATATACATCAACTGTGTGCCTTTGACAGAACTGCTCATTGAGCCGTAGCTGCTAACATGTAGGAGGATCTGACACTCACAACTTAGCAACATGCCATGAAAATTCCCAGGCCTTGTTGCTTTCAGTTCCATTACTGTATAGTGTCAAGAAATATGTTTTCATGCTACCGGCACGAAACACATCATCGTATCCTATATAATTCCTTCAAAAAAGAAAAATATATATATTCAAATAACACCACAGAACTAAATCTTTGTCTAGATAAATCGTACAAGCATTATCTAAATATATATCAAGAGTAATTGCAAGGAAATAATTGATCTTCAATTACTGTTGTCACTGAGGAGTCCTCTCTCTTCCTGTCTCTAGCAATAATGTGAAGTTAGGACTCTACTACACCCACAACCAGTAAGCACGTTTAAAACCTTCCTGCCTGTGACTTCTCCTTCGTTTCCCAGAACAGAATTTAAAGTCTCAACACTTAAGTTGGAAAGGTACAGAGAAAGAAGGTAAAGTGATAAAGGATTGTGAAATCACTTTTGGCTGGGGAATGACTGCAGAGAGTGATTGTTAGGTGTCTGTTCCAGTATCTGCAGTGATGCTGTCCAAGGAAGCTAGAGCAGTGGCAGGTTTAAAGGACACAAAAGGTGGGTTTGGTTCTTTTTTTCCTTAAGACACATAGAACGGTTAAAATGCCTGCCAGAATAATTTTTAAAAAAGCAATTAGCCAAGAATCCAGAGGCAGATAAATACGAAAGACTGATGGACCAGTAAGTCTTTGAAAATTGCTCAAACCTGGAAGAATATTTGGGAAAGCACTACTTTCTAGTATAGTAATTATACTTACACACACCCCAAGGCAAATATCAGTAGCCTCAGAGACAGAGATCTGGGAGAGTTAGTCACTTAGCCTGGCCCAGCAGAGACATTCATATAGCCTGCCCTCCAAAAACTCTGGCAGGACTTGCCTCGCACCAAACAGAATATTTTAACACTACAGGAATTATCACAGCATTTCTAATGCTTGCAATTTGTATTGATATTACTACTCTATCTCTTTTTCAAGCGCAGTGTGAAACCCCCAAACAACTGAGCAGCCTGAAAATCAGAAGTTCCAAACCTTCCAGAGGTGTAGTCAGTTCAGTATATATTTTATTCCATTTGTTTGATGTCTTCTGTGGCCAAATTAAAAGCTGCTATTCAGCTTGACTGCCAAATAGAAGAATACTTCAAGAAACACTTTGTACTATAGCTGCTCATTGCTTTGAGCAATAAATCCTTTGTTTCAAGTTTTTCGTTGGAGTTGCATGCTTGACCTTTACAAAACCTTTAGGAAACAATCTGTAGAACAAGCCCAACATTTTTTATGAACCCTTAAGTTAGCATTATTAAAAAAGAAGATGTAAGTGTATTAAGTGTTTTTGTGTAAGACTCACACGACTCATTTTTCTAAGTATTTAAGCAGAATTAATTACTGAAAAATGGGCCTGTAATTGTATTTGAAATTGCCCATGTATTATAAAGCTGGCTTGTGAAGTGCCTTGAGAACAATTTCTTTTTATGCATGTGGTAGTTTTTGCTGGAGATATACCACATATAAAAAGGTAACAATGAAAATTCATCAGAATTGCAAGATATTCCAGAAAATCTGAATAATTACATGCAACCAGAATCTGTAAAACTTGACTATTTTTAGGACTGATCACACTTAGGGCTTATGTTTTTCTGCGTGACAATGGCTGTTTAATTAGTACACGTTTAATCAACGCAAGTGACAGCTATGCACAAGCTATGCTGACCTGAAAATATTGTTAATTTTTTGCTAACAAAAGGTTCTATTAGTATTTGAAGAAAGACATAGCTCAGTGAAAATAATATTGTTTCATGAATATTATATTTGCAGTTTTAAGGGTTAAATACAATTGCAATTAAACCAATATTGATCTAGTGTCTAACTAATCAGACCAATCCAAATCAATGAGTTGAAGTAATATGATTTCCACCCATCAAGTGAGATCTGCAACTAAGACTACACCATATCAAAAATACCTTAAAGACTTTTATATAGCTTTTTCTTACACTTTAGTAGGAAAAATCCACTAAAGCATCCTTCTAAATGCATGCCTGTCCATTTTGACTTACACTTACATATCCCAAACTTGCCACTTCTTCGACAACCTCTCTACTCACACAGCGCTGTGGCAGTGTTGTTTTATCAGGCTGGATGGGGTTCTCTTCCTGTTTTTGAAAGGCAGAATCTCTCTGGCGTTGAAGGAAAGCAGGTAGGACTGTTATCTGCTAATTTTCCAGGTAATGTGGATGCAATTGGGAATGACTATATATGCACAGAAATTAACATCTCTGTTACTGTTGTCATATGTTATCCAAACTATGCAGAGCCAAAGCTAACAAGAACTTCTGTTACACGAGCATGCTGACAGATGGCAGCCATCTAAACTGAGAATAGCACCAAAAATACATTGCTCAGAAGTGAAGGAGAATGTCGTGAGAAGTTTTATGATTTGTTTTGTTATCTGAAAACTACGGTAGATCCTAACTCAATGAACTCAGTAGAACCGCTTGCAGACCGAGGGGCATTTTAATTTCCACTGTGATGTTCAAATCTCCTCCGTTTTGGCAGCTGAAGATTTCTTCTCTAAAGTACAGAAATCAGGATGTTTATTGGAAGATGTTTAAAAAACACTGGTACTTAAGTACCAGGCAGTCGTGCCACCCTTCTGGCAGCCTTGCAGACCGCTCGCACTAATCCCTGTTTTAAGGTTCTGTGACCTCTAGAATTGCAGTTCTCAGAAGTAATCTGCTCACTTTAAATATCCTCCAAGCTTATGTCTGAGTGCCAAAAGTCATACAGAGAATAAACAACTTTATTTTATAACAGAATTACAGAAAGCAAAATATCACTTAATACAACTTCAAGCTACTATAAATCTAATTTGGCATTTTAACTATACACAGAGTCAACAGCAAAAAAAACCCCAAACAAACAACCCCCCTGCAAGAACAAATTAAAAATAAACCCCAATATAATTAACAGGTTTTTGCCATGGCAGTCTCAACTGATGGTACTCTCTTATTATTTATGAATGGAGTCCATCTTACACCTTTTATTCAGTGTTCTAAAAACCTGCACTAACCATTAGAGGAAGCATGTGAAACATATACCTTCTCTGTAACAGAAATGTCAGTTCTAACATGGAGACACAGTGAGGTTTAATAGCAAGCGAGCATTCTACACATGTATTCAAATAATGGAAGTATTGAAATTGGGACACGGTAAGAAAAAAAGCACTACGGTTTTAAGCTGCCTAGATCATCTCTTGTTGGAAAAAGAGAAAGATATTTTGTTCTTCCTTCTTTCCTTATCTGGAATGCTGCAGACAGCAAAAAGTCTGCAAAAAGTTGAGCATTGGCACCAAAGTGCAAAAAGAACACAGTGCTCAGTCAGAAGAAATCTGTCTGCAACTCCTTCTCCTCTACAGACTGCCACACCTCTCTGCTCCACAGAGAGGAGAGCCTTAGAAAAGAAAGAGTTACAGAGATACCAGTATAAAATTTATCCAAAGAAATATATTTTCTCAAATTTTAGCAAATGTTTTATTTTTATAAAAAACTTCGTTATGTGATATCATATATTTACCTGAATAATCTGAAAAAAATTCTGTAAATTACTCCAGTAAGAGATTTCATTTGAAATATCTGAAAAAAACTATATCTAAATTAGTAAAGATCCTCCTTCCTGCACAATTACCACCTGCTCCAGTGAATAATGATTTTCAGACTTCTTTCATTCACTTTCATATAATTAAGAATCAGTTTCAAAAATACAAGCATTTGTGCAAAAGAAGATCATGCCCTCTAAAACTTCATTAAAAAAAAAACCTCTAAGATTGTTAAGAAGTGGTTATAAAAATAAACGAGAAAGATTGTAAGGGAATATAGACCAAAGATGTTAAAATGGAGTTTGGTATTGGCATTTAAGTCGTGCACATCTGGTCATTGTTGCTAGGCTTGGTGGATTCAGTGGAGTCGTGATGAATTGGAATGACTACAGTTCTTCGTGGTCAGTATCACTTTTATTTCTGGAAGAAAAAAATGAGGTGGAAGGTTACATAAGCATTTCTAACAGATACCATGTGAATGTCACATCAGAGTCAGAAAGTAACTTTCTCTATGCAGGGTTCTTTGGGTTTTTTTTACAGGAAGGGAAGGCTATTTTATTAAAAAAATGTTGCATTGACTAAAGCCTCCTTCAATCATTAGGCAAACACTACTACACTTTCTCCAAGTACTCATCTTGCTTTAGAGCATTTTTCCCTCCCCCAAATTCTCATGTTATTTTAATTGCAGCCGCTTGCACAGTTTATCGGAAATTTTAATTCACAACCTAGAGCATAAATAAAAAAGGAAGGTACTTGTTCAATCCAGTAATCCCTCAGAATCAGAATGCAGTATCTTTTATTAGAGAAAACAAGTCTACACAAAGAATACTGCTGTAGTCATCAAGAGCTTTTATCACCTCAGAAACAACTATGCAAAATTCATTGCATGACTCCATTGCCTTAGCACAGGAGAGCAAAAGGCTCTTGACAGATACTCAAGGCACTTCAGGTGGCTTCCTTTAGTTTAGATGACTGAATTTTTTCCCTAAAGTTTAACTAAAAGGCATCATGAGTCAAACAAGTCTCCAGGTCTGACACAAAAGTACCATGGAGAAATGTCCTCTTTTATTTTCTCACAAGCATTGCAGACCATGAACCTGTAAAGCAATTGGCAAACTCAGACAAGAGCATCTGATGCACTCCAGTACTTTGCAACCAAGCGTTCCACAATGTATATGTTTCTCAGAAACGCAAAAAGACCAACCCTCACACAATGGAAGGAATTCTTTGAATGCTTTTTTTCCTGAATAAAATTTTTACAAAGTAGTTTAATATTTGATGAAGGAACAGAATCAACTTTGCAGCTGGCCACTAATGTAGAAACATGGTGCAAACCTGCCAAGATAATTTTTTCCTCCCACGACCCAGTCCCTTCCAAAAAGATGCAATTACTTCTATGGGATAGATCACGTTGAACAATGATTCTGGAAAAAGGTAGCATGAAGGAACTGGCACATTCTACACACATAAGAGAACAGCCAATCTCTGCTCCCAAGACTTTTAAATTCACGCTGATTAATAATAAATGCAAAATGTGATGGTAGCACATATAATAGTAAAACCCTGCAAATCCAAACCATCTGTTCTGCTGTCTCGGTGTATCTTTCTACCTTAGATCCTGCGATGGAAGTGCTGAAAATATGCGAGGGGTGGTTTGAGTGTGCGTGTTTAATGCTGCTGTGTACCAAGGGACCAGAGAAATCACCCAAAGCCCAGGCATTCTCCTTACTGCAAACAGCCCTCACAAAAGTGATGTGCATTTTTCCAAGCCTTCTAGAACATTTATGTGATGTGGGGACTCATCGAGACCCCCCTATCTCACAGTTCAGTGCAGTTCCCTGTCCTGTCCTGTGCTTTCAAACCGAAGCTGGAGCGTACATGTTATACTCATTTTCAGTGTCACTAAGCAACAAAGCTATGAAACAAATCCAACTGAACGCTGAAATAAAGGTACAATGAAAAAGCAGACATTTGTGCAGTGTTTCTTATTTTTGGTGCCTTTCCCCAATTGTCCCTCACAAGCAACCCCCACTTCCATTGTTATTTACAGTTTCTAGCATTATCTAATGTGAAAGTAACTTTAAAAAGTATTAACACTACAACGTGAATATCCAGGAGAGTGCTGATCTAGCACTTCCGAACGTGATCCATGTTTTCTCTTTGTTTGTACATTTATGAACAAAAATTATTAATTTCTTTTTCAAACACACAATGATCTGACTAAATCTGAAGAAATTTTCTAGAGGCAGCTCAAACTTAGTTCTACTGTGTTTTACACCCTGAAAAATGATGTAAATTTACATGCTGAGAAGCTCAGAGGAAAACTGGCCAGAAGATACTGTCTAAACACACCTGATCAAAACAAACATCGTAGTTCTAGCACAATCTGTACGAGGTCAGGAAAGGCAAATGGAACCACTTTGACAGAGAGGGTGGATAAACTTCCTGACTGCAGGTAGAGGGCAGGCATCCTACTCTTATCCTCATATTCTCCATGGCATTCAACATTGCTGCTCTATGCAGTACTGCACGTAGCAGGAGTTCAGGACAAACTCTCGGGAGAGTTCCGTGTGCAGTGATGAGACCCAACAATTCTGCCAGCAGATGAAAAACTCTTGCCCCAGTACCCCACCACAGGCAGTCTCTTAACTGCCCCCTATCCATGTCAGCAGCTGGCAATGTCTATTAGCTCTCCCCTTCCTCAGCCACACACAGGCCCCCCCCACTATTATCCAGATGTTAGGAAAAGAGACACTTGTAGGTAGACTAAATAAACTAAAGCTTTAGTCTATGTCTTTCAACTGAAAGTATGCATCTGTGATCAGACTAGGTCAGGAAGAGTCCAATTCCTTGATAATGGTCATGCTCCATGGAACAGCATTCAACAGATGAACTTCGTATCCTCTCAATTGATAACTGAATCTTTTCTCTTCTGGATCCTAGAAGTGATACTGGACAGTCAAATCTTCAAGTCTTAGAAAATTCAGGCACAGGAATACAGTGGATCTTTTTAACATGACAGATTATCAGGATTATGTGAAAAACATCCTCCCCTCTAGTAGCTTACACCAAATTTGGAATCAAGTCAGTGTCTCATTTTTCATATATTCCTGGCACTTCTTGACTGTGTTCAAGTCTGCTAAAGCTGCAGGTTGAAATTTATAACGGGTAGTTTCCTTGGATAAAGAATTTTGTTCAATACTAAGGGAATGCCTGCCTGCACAGGACACAGAAGTCTCTTGTGCGTGGGCCACAACCACCATTGTATAAAATACTGAACCAGGGAAATAGGAATCATGACTAATCTAATTTCTTTAAAACATACAAAATGCATTTCTTTTACCTTGTCTCCCCCTACACCAACATTGATCAAAGTGCATATTAAAAACTCAAAGTTGTACTAAAGCAATTTTTCTTCTTGAGATGTGCCAATAACACTGCTGCTCTTCTAGCTTTTAAATACAGAGACTGGTCAGTAAAAAATCAGAGGTCTCCTAATGAAGGCTTAGACCACTGGTTTTTAAATTTAATTTCTTTATAAATCTCTCGCATTGACATAATCATTTAACCATTAACAAAACCTTTTTCTTGAATCTGAATCTACCATTAACAAAACCATCAAGTTTCAAAAAACCTGAAGCTTGAGTCTCAAACCAACAGCGTGACAAGCAAAGGGAACCTGAAGCTTTACACCCCCAAATGGTTACTGAGCTTAAAGACATTAGTCTATAACAAGTGCAAGAGCAGATTTATTCAGTGTTCATCCCTATCCACCTATCGAATACAGGAAGCAGAGCTGTATTGTGGTTTTTTCCTTCTTTTTTTTTTTTTCTCTACCTAGAAAGGAGGGCCTAATAAACTAACACTACTTCAAATAGCTTTTTCAACTGATAAAAGGCTTTAAAACTTGAGCTTCCAATACATTTACCTTCTTGCCTGGAAAAATGATAAAAGGCCAAAAATTTCAGTGTATTTAGGATTAAGGATTAGCTAAACGCAAATGTCCAAGTGTGTCCTTTCACTTCTGGAAACTACACAGTCTTCCCATTAAACAAGCAAGATGTGAGGCAAGAACTATAATTGTGCAGGTAAACAGAAAAGTGTGACACATATTTCATATTTTGCAGAAATAGCCCGAACTCACTTCAATATAAACAACTTTGTAGAAAATGCCATGAGAGTACTGTGACAAAACTGGGAGACATATATAGGAATATTTGCAACTGAAGTTAATGTCAGATTAGACCTAAGATAAAAATTCTTACTCTAACAGTCTTCTATTAGCACCTGTTTCAACTCACCCTTTTGTGAATGCCTATCTTAAAGATGCCCCATATTTTTCAGCTGAAAAGACATGAATGCAACAGAAAACTGATGCTACGTTTTCCTATGTTAATTATATACATAAGCTTACCTGAAGTACTTGCTTGAGGGCATTTTTGATTTTAGTCTTCATCTTCCTCAGCAAGCTCAGTTTCTTTGTGCACCACCACTCTCGTCACAGACATGTCAGGGTGCTGTTCTTTGGCTTCTTTGATTGCCTGTGCCAGGGCCTGCAAATATATTTGAAATATAGAACTTAACACACCAAAAGGACACTCACGTGGGGCCACAGAATGGGAGAGTACCTTTGGAAAATTTGGTTATAATTTTTCAGAACTGTAAATTCCTGAACTTGAGAGGGGATCAAGGGTAAAAAAACCCAACCAAACCCCAAAACAAACCAATTCCCAAAACACAAAACTCAAATGATAGGAAAAAAACCAAACCTGCCAAGCTAAAAATTTACCAAGATTTCCAGGAAGTAACAAATAACCATAAAGTTGTAAGGTAACTTTCTAGCTCATCTCAGGTGAAAAAAAGTATTCCTATATCCCAGAAGTTTTTGAACTTCTTCAAAAGATCAAACAAATAACGCCTTAAGACGAGTATAAGATAGTACAGAAAAATAAGAGTGCCCTTCAGCTTCCTGAACAAAACAGAAAGATGCTTTGGAATGTATAGGAAGTATGGTACTGAAACTCTGGAATAAGATCATTACAGAAATTTTTTTCTCAGCACAAGAATCTCATTTTTCTCCTTGTACTAGTTTAAGAGAAATTTCTCTAGCTTAATTCAGGGAAGTGTAAATATAAATATCATTCAGTTTCTTATAATCTCTTCCCATCTTAAGAAATGTACCAACATACCCAGTTAGATCAGACGACCATCGTAGGTCCCTTCCAACTGAAATGCAGTATTTTATTCTGCATCACAGTCAACCACATAAGAGCACCCTCTGAATCATCACAGGTTAAACAGCACTTGGTACCTTCTCTTTCTTGCCCTGACCTATACACCTTATTTCAGTGAGCTGTATTACTGCTAGAACCTAACATAAGAAAAAACCAGAAGACAAGGGAAGGCGTTCAGAGGCAACAGTTCACCTGATCACCCTAGTATCAAATGCAACTAAAAACCAAAATACTAGAAGGAGCAAGGAAAATATAATGCAACAAAAAGGTTTATCTTAATTTCGAAAAGTGACTATTTCCTGAGCTAGCTACAGGTATTAAGTGAGAGAAGAAATAAATAACTCTGAATAGAGATTGAATACAGCAGCATTAGGCACTCTAACTATTATGTGATACTGAATTTGAAATCCTATTAAGGGAATATGTCCAGGACACATGATGTGCATTGGTACAATACCAATGTTTGGTGTTTGTTTACAATCAAACCATAAACAATGAAAAAACCCTAAGACTCTAATTGTTAAATTACAACAAGTAATACAAACATTTGCATTCTGAAACTCCAAACTTAAATATTATTTTCCTATTGAAAACTGTGTTAGTCATATAGGGAGCTAAAAGACAAAATAAAAAACATCCAGCATGTAATTTGGGCATTTAAGAAGCTCCATATTCACTTAAGAAAAAGTGGTCGACATTTCTTAAATCGCTTAAAAGCTGCTCACTGTTGTTTTAAACTTCAGTGATTAGAATTGTATTTTGTACTTCCTTTTTTATAATTTCATTTTTTATTTCATTATTCACTTATCTCAAATTAAAGAAGGGCTTTGAGAATTGCCTGGTATACTAAAGCTATTTTGTGACCTTTCCAGACATCTGAAGTGCACTGAACGTGTGTCAAGGCAAACAAGAGCCATCCATGCCTGATGCTAAACAGCCCTGTCATTTAATTACAAGTTTCAAGAAAAGGTTCAACTTGTCAAAAGACACTTTCTGGACGCAAATCAAAATGTGAAAATAAACTCCTTGAAAACTCTCAATATATTACAATTCATAAGTTAAATTAAACCCTGTTATGCTGATTTGTGAAGCCTTCACCAAGTTAGAAATGTATTCACCGCAAGGTAGGCTTTTCCATTTGTATTAACCAATGACTGTTGATTGCCTTTGTTATTATAGTTTCTTAGATGAAAAAACCCCCTGTGTAATCATCACTACAAAGACCAGATAATTGACTTTTCTCAATTATTTTCCTGTGTAGTGCTCAAATTCAGCCATATTAATTTGCCACGTAGAAGTGATTTTAACCTTAGTTTCTAAGACATTGTAAAATACTGCTTTAGTACCGGTGGAGATGAAAGGTACATGCAATTTCAACGGATCAACAATTACTTTTGTTAAACATAATTCTACAAATACTGGCCAAAACCTAATTTTTAAATTCAAGCAGTTTATGTTTTAATGTATTTCAAAGCTTTCAATCAAAACAAGTGCTGCATTCAGATGTTGCTGAAACAATGCAGTAGAGACTCCCATCTACCCAGATTAGCGTATCAAAATAAGATTATTTCAGTAATGCTTTTCCTCCCAATGCAAAAGCTGAACTAAATAAACTGGGTCTCTTCCAAAAAGAGTAATCCCTTTAAAAATAGTAAAAATCCATTCACATGATCTATGATGCAAATTTACAAATGCTATTTTTTCTTTCACATATATTCAAAAGGCTTCTTAATTGCAAAACACGACTGATTAATAACTACGTCACAATTAACAGTCTCAAGGTCTTTCTATATCCTTTTATCCAATTTTTCTACCTTTCTCTTGCTTCAGGTTTCTGAAACATCATCTAGATCTCACCAGACTACAAAACCCACATTTTAAGTGTTTAGTTTGCATACTTACCTCATCATGGTCAATATCTGCATCTCCAGTAATGACAATGCGCTTCTCAATTCTTGTTTCTGATACTCCACCTTTTACCATCTACAGATGGCAGAAAAAAACAAACAAACAAACCAAGAAAACATCCCTGTAATTATTCCGTATTTCCACAAAGCGCTCCTTTCTGTTGCACTGAAGCAAATAGATTTATGTGTCTGAGTTGCAATTAGTAGTAAATATGTTCAGTGCCAAATCCTCCTTTCCTTTTTCAGCTGTGACACAGTTGGTCACCTTCTAGCAATTGCTAAACTTGATAAAAATCATGCAATAGAGAATTACTCCTGTTACTGGAGCCCATGTTTGGCAAACTGTAATTCCAGCTTCTTCCACCATATAAATCTGACAACATGGAAATTCCAGGAGTCTTTTATTTCAACCCACCTATCATGGGCCTCTCCTCAGTCTTAAACCTATGCCATTAAATACAAAGATGATCTGGCTTTCAGTTCTGTCATTCAAGGACCTTCATCAGATATTTTCAACATATTTCACACTGCTGAACAGTTTTCTGCTTTTTTCTTCACTTCTTATTCTAATGATTAAAATACTTCAGCTTATAAAAAAATTCTCACAGAAATAACATTATTTGCCTTTTAAATCAGCCTGTGTATGAGAAAAGAATAAACTACTACTTAAGATACACTGACCAAACTAGATAAGAGCTGAAATGACTCTGTTAAGAACACCATTAGAATATTAAAACTATTTTGGAAGGTCTCTTTATCAGTAATGAATAGTTTGCGATGTAAAATAGAAAGTTAGCTTAGAAAATTCAAACAATCTTGTTACTGACTGTTTATCATCAATTCTAAAAAGATAAGGACCTGCTGCATCATGGTAATCCCAATAATTTTTCAGTAGAAGACAAGACTGAAACCATTTTCTTTAATTGTTCCTTCCAAGAAGCAAGATTATTTGACATCTGAACTTGACAAGCAAATCTACACTTCCTGTCAAAACTGTGATTCAATTCATTGAATAAAGATTTTTTCCTAAAATGATGGTGGCTTACTGTTTCCAAAAGGGAGCAGGAGTCTGAAAAGGACCTGTTGACTGGTCTGCATAACAAAACACATGCACTTTTAATTCTGAACTTACTTTATTCATGTGACTCCCTTTCCAACATTATCCTTCCTCTGTCATTTTGTGCATATGACTTTCAATCTTCAGAACATTTCAATCTTTAGAAAATATATCCAGTGAGCAGTGAACTATTGTTCAATTCTGTCATGTTGTAAAACTTCTGTGTCTTGGGGGGGGGAAATCCTGAATTCACACTTTTGTTTCCCTCTTCCATTTTACTTTACCCTAAACAATGCTTTCTATCGTTTTCTTAGAAAAAGATGCTAAGAGTTCAAAGAGGAGTTGAAAACTGTGTTGTTTAGGCATGCCTAAAATTTGACAAATATTTACATAAATTAGCAATAACAGTCATCATCAGCAGCAGCATGCTTTGGTAGTTCAACACACTCTCACATGAAACATCACATGTTTCATGTTTTACATGAAACAGATGTGATGTCCTGTTAACACTGAGTTTTCCTTTCCTTTTCAAGCATGGAATGCAGAGCAAATAATTCAGCATCCAAATATGCTTGCAAAGCAATGTAGCAGAATGATCTGTTTTTAAATATACCCTAAACCTAGCAGCACAAGGATGATCAACACAAAGTCTGGGAAAACATTGTTTCAGTTCACCATGGTGGCATTAGCAGGGCTCCTGTGGACCTCACACAAATTAGTTACATTAGCAAAGATTCTGTAGGATATCAGTGAGTGATGACTGTAAAAATTTAGTTACATACTCATTTGTCAAATACTGAAATAAGACCTACATGAACTACTGAAAAACCACTAATCATATTTTTCCCCCTTTCTCTGTCCTGTTCCCAGATATTCCTGCTTATTCATTAGGACTTCTGTCTTGAAAATCTATGTACAGAAAGATTAAGTCTCACACATGCTTGAAATGAATCCCTTCCATTTCAAGTTAGTTTTCCTCAATGAATTAGCAGATATACAAGAAACTTCATGCAAAATTGTGTTTTCAGGGCCTGGTGTCTTTTTTAGTTAAGAAAGACATTAAATACATTTTACCTTTGTGATGTGTGTAGTTGTGGTAGTAGAAATGGACTCTGAAGTAATTGTCTGTGCACTCACCAGCACGCCGCTATCGCCAACAGCATTGCCATCAAGCTATAAGAAAAAGGTATTTTTGTATTTTGGCATTTAAAAACCTTTGTTTTCACAGGAGAAAAGGCTATTTTTCTTACTAAACACATTCTTTAATTCAGCTAGAACTGAAATCTAAATAGAAGCCATCCAAGTTTACAGAGTCATGTAAGGCTATTATTACGGCTCATTCCTGTGGAAAATTCACAATCACAGTTACGTGTTCCTTTCAGGAGCAATGAGATATTTTAATCAAGTTTCCAAAACTGGATTAAAGTGAGTTATACTTTTGCAGAGAGCAACTAAGTCTTTCTACAGAAAAAGAAAATTAGAACCTCTTAAGTAATATGGTTTTGTAACATTTCACTTACCTAATTCATAACCAAAGTATAATCTTATCTGCTAGAAAAAAAGTACATGCTTTTCAAAAGCATTTTTGGACATTATCTATTTTGATCTACATAACTGGAATAAAAATAAGATTGCAAACAAACCAGTCACCATACCTGTGAAGATTCATATGTGATAGTTTTAGTTTCTGTTTGAACAATTGGAATTTCTTTAGTGGAGATTTCAGTTCTCTGTGTGGCATCTGAAATGGTTACCATCTCTGTTTTCACTACTGGAGGCTGTGATGCAAGAAACAAACAATCAATTCAAATGACAGAAGAAGTTTTGTAAAGTGGACCAAGAAAACACAACCAAAAGCTCAAGAAAAGTGTAACAGTAAGATAAGTGTTTGACTGACTTCCCATACAAAAAGCATGCAATAAAAAAGCAAAATGAAACGAAGATCAACATATTAGCCCTCTAGGATATCCATAACATTTGTAGGAAAATTTAATCTCCTAATAACCTTGTCAAAGTTCAGTGTTTCAGCCAACAGTACATATCAAAGAGCAATTACTAAAACAAAGCTGCAACACATGTACTGAAAATGTGCAAAACCATCACTACAAAAAAAAAAATCTTGGTTTGCATTAAGAAATTGACAGCGAGCTCAGAGAGATGAACTTTGTATTAGAACTAATCTGGGAAAATACCTATCACTCCTCAGTCTGCAAAACAGGACTAGAAATTCCATAAAAGTTTAACTTTATAATATGTATCACTTCTGGAAAAGAAAAACTTTTGAAAACTGGATTTTAAACAGTCTAAATTTTTCTGTAAGTCAATGACTTCTTTTGACAAAGCTTCTAAAAAGCTACTTCAACAATTTAGAGTAAACTAGTGGTGTTCTCTGCCATATCACAAACAAAGCAACTCATAACTTATCTTATTGGAGCAGATTTTCATTAGATTTAAGAACTAAAGCCTTTTGATATTTTTCTAGATGCATCAGCTGCTATCTTGTATTGATCTTGAATACACACGGGGCAAAATCCCAGGAAAAAACCCAAACACCCTTTCACGCTTACACACACAGCAGCCCTTCTCCCCTTCCTCCAAACTATCTATGTTTTTAGGAAATGTGGGTGCTTGCAAATTTTAAAAGTCTAATAAACTAATTCTTTCATGTCATTCATCAGAACAGCTGTGTATGCAAAAGACAACAAAAGAAAGAATGAGAGTTGTTTCAATTTAAAAGTAAAGAAAAAAATTGCCACCGTTACAAGAACAAGCAGGTAGAGAACTACAAAAAACCCACTGAATCGGTGAAAAACTCAGCAGAAGATCATGACAAATTTACAAAGACATACATGCCTGCATTTCATGTTTTCCCTTTCTGCTTCTTTATCGCTTGCCCAGTAAGGAACTCTTCAACCTTGTTTGGCTTAAAACAACTGGTTGTGACAGGAACCCATGCATGCTTCCTAAGCATCTACTGCACTAGAAGACTTCATAGAAACGTGATATGAGCCTCACCACTTAACAGTGCAGTGCTCTCACCTATGCAATTTCTAGCCACGCATATTCTAGCCTAAAAATCCATAATGTTTTACTGAAGGAGGGAAAAAAAGGCAAGAAAAGCAGTGAGTAACTACGGGGGGGAAAGGAACAAAAATTTGTGACGGGTGCTTTCTAATTTCAATTTGCGATAATTTTCCAATCACAATTACATGTCGTGGACTTGTCAAAAACAGTTGACAAATAGACAAGACAAGACTTAAAACACTGGAAACATGTAAATAATAAATACACATTATGTATGTGCATATATAAAATACGGAGGAGATTTAAAAAAAAAAAAAAAGAGATCTCAGTCTTCGGAAGGTTTGCCTTTACTGGTGATTTTCACTCAGTTCTACCAAAAGGTCAGAAACCATAACTGAAGGAGACAGAATTTCACTGCTCATCAATGGTTTCCCCTTCCAAATGATCTGAATCTTGTAGGATGCCAGAAGATGTGGAGGAATAGGAGAAGAAGAAAGGCAGGTATATGTTCACCCCAAGAAATATCTCTGCTTAATCTAGTTGTCATACTGTTCTACCATTTACCTCAGAACAACAAATTAATTGTGGTGCAACATCAATGTCAACATGAGACACATCTCCATTGAGTTTCAGCTGTTCCTCCTCTTTTTCTTCACCTAAATCTTGCTTAATTTGCTCTGACAAATTCTTCTCTTCTGTAGCTACAGTAACTGTATTTTCCTGAACCAAATCTTCAGCTGTAACTTGTGTGTGCTCAACTGGGACATTTAGTTTACTGCCTTCTGGTACGGCTTCCACATGCTGCATTTTTTCTTCATGTTCTTTCCTTTTCATGTCTTCTTCTTCTTCCTGTTCTTCCCTGATGATTTCCTCAATTGACCTATGATGGGGCTGGTATTCTCCCACCTCTTCATCCTCACTCTCACTACTACTGCTGCTGCTGCTACTATCTGATGGCAATGAAGAAGAGTCTTTTTTTGACAGGTGCTCCACCTTACATGTCTCCCCAGCATCAGTGGCAACTTGTATTTTCCCTTTGTTGGTTTCGTCTACGACTAGTGTTTCTTCTATCCCAAACTCTGCCTGCTTCTTCTCCTCCACTATGTCCAGAGTCTCATGTGAACTCTGCACAAAAAACATGGATGAGGAAAAACAAAAGTAGAGTATATGAATAAATTAAAATGATGAAAATAAAATTAGCTGATGGCTGGTTCATGTCATATGGAAGACAAAAGATGGCTGTGATGGTTAACTGAAAAAAGAAGGAAGGAAAGAATGAAGATGGATTGGAAGAGTTAGAGCCAAATTTAGCCATGGAAAAAAATCTGCAGAACCTTATCAGCATCGCTGACTCCAGTACAAGGCCCTTCTGCTCTGGAAGCATGTCTCTGTGAAACAAAAAAGCAATCAGAGGACAAAAATCAATGCATAACCCTTTTCAACAGCGCAACATCCTCCAAGCAAGCTTTTAAGAATGTATAGGCATGATACTAGACAGATGCTACATATGCACTGCAAGATGATATTTCCTTACACTTCATTGAGATATTTGATCAAAAGTAAGTAAGAGTTATGGAAATTATTATTGGCATAACAATTGAATTATGAAAGCCTGAAAATAAAAAGCATGAATGCACTAGCCAGTGATGCTACTGAGGCAGTTATTTCTCTCAGTTAAATCAGGAATTAAGAATAAATAATATTAAACAAAAGTAAACAGAAGAAATAATGTTCTACTACCAGTTTGCCATAATTTAAAAACCAGTAAAAAAGGCTTTGTTGTACGGTTTAATTCGTTGTTTGTCTTTGGTCTGTTACTTTGTGAAACTTAATAGATAACGAGAGGAAGACTGCTTAGGGGTAGTATGCTGTCAGAATAGCAATACACGATTACCAAGAAGATCCTATTAGAGTTCAGTTTGGAGCCTAAAGGATGATATTAATGCAGCTATATTAGTATTTCTTCCATAAAATGACAGCTATCGGAAAGCCCACGGTAAATTATGTATTAGGTGTCAGGTTTTTTTAATCAAACGTATTTTTAGTGAACAGTCTGCAGCAAAATTAAGAGCTCAAACGAAAAGAATACAAAAATCAACACACCATCTGTGACTTAATGCTAGCTTTTATTGCTGTTTACCTAGCGCAGCACCTACGGAGCACAAGCTTAGCCAAGCACTGACTCCTCCCTGTTTCTGGCGTGCCGCAGACGCAGAGCTAAGCTCCGAGGCAGGCAGGCACGCCGCTCTAAGGCCGGCCGGGACGCACGGGAGCA
>VZTA01008435.1:7521-39474 GCA_013398855.1 Mohoua ochrocephala | reverse complement strand
CCGTCTGCTCCCCCGCAGCGCCCTCTGCTGGCCCCGGGCTGGCGGCGGCGAAGGGCCCGCTGGTGCCGGCGCCGAAGCGCTCCTTACTAAACAAAATGGAGGTTATCTCCTCTTCCAGGCTCTAGACGGGTCAGAGAAGGGAAAGAATTAGACAGCGGCGGACGGAGCGGCAGCCACCTACAAGGGAAATGTTTGGCAAGACAGAGACGTGACAAAGGCGAGGGTGGGCAGGAGCAAGGGGGCACGGACAAGAGGGGACACAGCACAGCCGTGCGCTGGGGCTGCGCCTCCACCATGCACGACACACCGTGGAAACGGAACACATCGACATTTACACATCGACATTTACACGGATTTCCCAAACAGCACGGCTTACTTAGCCGGTAATTCCGTATTTGCTATTGGGATTTTTTTCCCTTTTAAAAATCCAGTTTTGACACCTTCTAATGCCCAGCTGGATCAGAGCTCCAGGTCTGTCAGACACATTTGCTTAAAATACACACCCACAGAGCTGAAATGTTAAAATATTTCTTACTTCTTTATAATAAATGTTATACATATATGTTTTCAAAATACTTAAATAGCCTAAGCAAATTCATGTCGATTAAAAATCTGTTTTCAAAAAGCCTTTCCCACTTTAGTGGGAAAACTTGTTTTTTTCAAATATACATAGACGGTTACACATTGCTTTAAAGCATTAGTTATGTTCATAGTCTGGTCTATTTTCTGTAGGGCTATAAATCTGTATGGTTAAGCAAATTTTGAAAGTTCATGTGGGTACAAGCCTCTGAAAAGGCTACAATTCTTTATTCCAGATTTCATTCCACAAACTCTGGTAAGAAGTTAGAAATCAAAGCGGTTAAAATAAAAAGCCATCAACGAACAAATACATAACGTGGACATAACACACATGTTGACAACATTCCATGAGATACATTTCAGCCTTCCTGAAGGGCACCACAGAGAATCATGCCAGAAGCAGACGCCAGAGGAAAGCCAAGGTGCCATGCACACAGCTGCAGCGGTGGGGACTCACCACGTGAGCAGCGATGTAGAGTAAGAACTGACAGAGGTTACACCATGCTACTGTACATACACTACAACCCAGAGGGCATGCAGAAGAACAGAGAAGGAAAAAGAAAAAGAACCCCTAACTTGTTCTTTTTCCCTACACTAAAATTCAAGGTTTATTTCAATGGTGGCTAAGAAAAGAGAACAGGAATGCAAGTTATTAAATCTGCCTTCGTGCAACACTGAATATCCACCAGGGCAATGTGTTCCTTACCCCTACTTTCTTTCCCTAGTTTGCTACACCCAAGAAACATTCATCTATTAACAGATTACAGCAAAAGGCAAAGATGTTCATGATTCTCCTTTCACTGTACTCTGGTACCTTGTTTTCTGATCATTCTGATCACTCAAAGCCGTTAAAAAAAAAAAAAAAAAAAAAAAAGCAGGGGAAAACCAAAATCTTTATGTGGTAGGTGGTCAGGCTGTGTGCATCTCTCTCTATCCCTGCTCCCCCTTACATACATAATTAAAGACAGGCACATACCACCCATCTATTAGCATTTTCCCATCTTGAAATTTTTGGGTCTTCCAGTCTTTTAAAATGAAAACTCCTGTCACACAATTCATTTGATAATGTAACCCCTGTTCGCTGGAGCATTTAGTAAAAAGGATTAAATGTATAGATAGGGTTCATCAATTTTCTATCAGCCTGTGTTTACATTCCTGGCAAATTCTTCTGGTACACAGTCGTACACTCTAACATGAAAGACTGTTTACAAGCTGCGGGGGATGGATTAAAGAAAAAAAAATATTGTGGCTATCCATAAAATAGAAATTTTTCCTGTATTTGCAACATATGTATCAATGTGTCAATTTTTGTTTAATTAAGTCACAGATGCTGTGCACTTGCAAGAGTATGGTGGATCTAGAGTACAGTGGCACAAATGAGATGCACCCAAAATAACATTTCTAGTACACAGAAAATTACTTATTTGCAAGCATTTTCGCTGAAGCAAAAGAAGGAAGAAAACAAAGACTATTAGCAGTGGTACCCCTGCTTTATTCTCATCTATTCAGCTATCTTAAAGGACAGGCAAGGATCAACAGGCAACCATCAACAAATAATTCAGGATGGAAATACAGTTTCCCAAATGTCATATTCTATTTGTTAGTGAAATAGGACTGCCAGCTTCACATTAACCTAATAGACCAAAAGTGATGTAAAAAAGCAACATCACAACTGCTACTCATCACTATCACACTACTACTAGTCCCACTGGTTATAGAGTGCTTTTTGTTTCATAGATGTTAAACCAACTTCTCAGGGACAAACCCTCCCTCTTTTCCTCAATGAAAATACAGGTACAGAAGTGCAGAGGTACTCGGAACAGGCTGCCTTTGAAATGAGGCTGCTTATACAGCATTATTGATTTGAATAATGATTATATGGTGAACACACAAAGCAAAAGTTCTTGTGTGAAGTGTCAAGTAACTGCAAGCAATTCTTTTCATACAGAATGAAAATACATGTTTTGCTGTCATCCTATTCACATCAAATACAGTAATTTTCCAGTGAAACATTGGTTTTCTTTTCAAATAGTGGCCATTCAGAACTTCATGGTTAGTCTGATGTTTAAGAAAAATGTTGCTGGCATTCATATATGTGTGTATCTATACACATATACACACAGAGATCCTGGTTTACAACTCAAAATTCTCCTTTCAGTATTGGCTTAAAAAAGTTATTTCCATCAAGGGGGGGAAAAAAAAAAAAGAAAAAGAAAGAAGTGCCCAAGCTAGCAAGCTAGCCCACAGCAGATATAGCGAAAAAGCAGCAGGTTTCAGGGCAGCCACCTTATCGGTTTCCTCTGGTTTTGCTCCAGCAATCCATGGCATTGCAATCCATTGTTTCTCCTTCCCAGGCAGTGTTTTCACTTGGAAAATGTGGTCTCCTTTTTTCTATTTGGTTTTCATTTTATAAAACCAGTGTAAATCAACAAGCAATGAGACAGACATACACTATACATAAATATAAAACCAAATCATCTGGAAGTGACAGAACATAGTAGATGAGCAAAAAAATAAACCAAATCACCAGATATAAAATAACTTGCAGGGGCCTCAACTTCAATACAAAGAAATCAACACAGAAAATACACACAAACACATAATAAAAATTAAGTTACACTTTTACATAAATGTCTATTTCAACCAAAAATATATTTATAGCTATTAAGTGAACCACTGTGTCATGAATATTTGAAAATATGACCAACATTTGTACCTGTGCATAGCATAGAAATATTAAGGTACTACTCAGAAATTTGAGGAATTTCCTGGCAGTAACCATAAATTAACACAATAAAGAAGTGATGCACAGTCAGTTGCCGTGTTCTCTGTATGCACATACTCACAGTTCAGATCGCTTACAGATCTTACTGAAATAGTGTTCTATTATCAAAAATAATTCTGTAGCATCAGGCCTGCTTAATTGAAAGTTCACCTTTCCGTGGACTAAAAGAAAGCTGAAGAATTTAAGGGGATAGGACAACAATACATTTAGGGAAGGAAGGGTGGGAACCATGGTGATAGACAAGGACAACAAACACCACAAACTGATTGCTTTAAAAGACTGATTTACTTATCTACTGTATGAAAGAAACAGCTAATAACCAAATAAAACTAAAAGTTTCACAACAGCATGAGAAATTTGGGTAGCTTTCTTGCTACAGGCTTTCAGGATGTTATTTGTAGAAAACTGTTTTCCATACTGCTGTTTCAAAGTTCAGTCAGAAAGGCGAGGTAGAGAGAAAAAGTAGATAAATTCATTTTACAGACTCTTAAAGATTAAGATAAATAAATTTTAACAACTACATTAAATGTGTCCTGAAGTCAACACTGTAAATTAACTGATCACATGAAGTCCTTCTGAAGCAAAACAGACTGTGTGTCTATTTATGCACAAGCTGTCTATGAAGAGATAAAGATATAGAAAAGGAAGGAAAAGTTCTACTGTCAATGAAAAATTATCAATCTGTGTAAATCAGAGTGAAATTTGAGATATCCTTAACGTACAGGAAAATACTTCCGTTTTCTTCTAATTCATTTGCTCATGAAGAAGAATAAAATTCCACCCACTATTTCAAGTCAGGTCCGATAGTAAGTGGTAAAAAAGTGAAGGTATACTTAGTAACAACAAGGATTCCACCAGAGAAATAAAGTGTTAACCTAAAGGACAAACTGCATTTGCTGCATTACACACAGGGTGGTATGGAAAGGCATGCGGACAGGCGTGTGCAGTGACATACCCCTTGTGTCTGTAGGGACAGAGGTGTGATACGCCGCTTTTCCCACTCATTTGGGCGTGGTTCGGGTGTGGATTCCATGAAATTGCGCTTGAGCTCACTAATGCTAGCCTGGTGTTTCAGTAAGTCGTCCTGGGTCTTATCCAGGTCCTAGCAACCCGCAACATAAAACAAAGTAGGACAAAACACGACAACAAAAGCAAACTTTACTGGGAAAAAAAAAAAAGAAAAGAAACAGAAGCAACCAAACCAAGGAAAGTGCCTTGTGTCTGAAAAGGTGACCTTCTCTGGAGTGCCTCAAAAGAAAAAATTTAAGGCTTTAAGGCTGTTAATCTTAACCAAGATTTTTTGGTTTTGTTTTTGTAGTGAAGGTCTACTCATACACTGTTTCTTCCATATTTTAAAGCAAAGGAAAATAATGCTGTACATGGTTATTTAGCAGAGAGCTACTTTCATCCTAAACATGACACTACTAGCCCTTTGAAACAATAATAATTTCCAGAAGCTGTTTGCTTTCACCTAAAATTTGTAAGCACAGAAGCAAATGTTTCAGGATACTGCACAGCTAACATAACTGAAGGTAGCTGTAAGAAACAATAGCTTAACCCAAGCAGCATAAAAATGGATCTTTCTTGATATTACGAGCTCCATGAAAAATACTTACATCTGTGAACACAATATCACTCAGCCAAATATGCAAGCAGCTAACACCTGCTTAGCCTCAGAGGGACGACTCATTGTGCCTCTCGTGTAGGCTTAAACTTACTGGAAGAGTCAGATTTAAGGACCTAAAACCTATTAACCTGCCAATTCTATGTTTAAGAACCTGACAGCAGACACAACTAGGAATAGTTTTTGTACATGCCAGTACCAAAAAAAAAGATCTCTCTAAATTGCACCTCGATAGACCAGTGCCAAAGGGGACACCACAGCGTGAATACCAAATTAGATTTTGTCATGACCCATTGAGGCCAAACTGCAGCACCCTGGATCAAATAACTACAAGGCATTCTTTCACTTTGTACCAGCTACAGGGCAGAGGTAAGGTTCAGGAGCTGTGCCAAAATGTAACTGCTCTAGTAACCAGACAAAATATATATGTTTACCTTTCTTGGGAATTCATTGTCTTCTAAATACAATGGCTGGACTTTAGTGGGAAAAGCAGATTTCACCCTGCTTTCACAATTTGTCCTCCTTCCAGCATTCCAGATCTCGAGAAAAGCTTATGCTTACTCTAACGCAAGAATATTTTTTCAGTAGTATTCTGTAGTTATATTCAAGTTTAGGCCTGAGATCCATTTTTAGTAAAGAACTGAAAGACTGAGGATTAAAATGAAATATTATCAATGCAGACGTAATTACTAAGGAAGTTTTGTCAAAAGAATGTCATCAGAAGTAATAATGTAGGTAAAAAATCTGGATCTTTTACAAAGATTTTAAATACTTTTTAGCAGAGTGTTCTGAAATTTACCATTTAGGTTAGGATTTTTATTGTCAGTGATCACAATGCAAAGATGTTTCACATTAAGTCATGAAAAATCCAACCCCCAAACTCATTAGTTTCTAATTTCTTTTCACTTGCATGTTCAGCCCCAGTAAGGGTTTGGTGCTGCACATCTATTTCCTAACCCTGTGGATAAGCCTGCATGCAGTTTGAACATTTGAACCTCTCCCCTTCTGGCAACTCGGTAAGTTTGTATTGTCACAGGACCACTTTTCATCCTGGACTAACAAATGAGACATTAAATATGTCCCCCTAAAGTTTGTATTTCCTGAGTGAAGTCAAATCTTATGCCAAAGGCATTCTATTACACAACTGAACCTCGTAACAATCACGTCATTATTTTAAGACCTGTCTTGGCTTGACACAAGGCACATTTCTTGGACTTGATCAAAGCACAGTTATGCAATGCACGCTTTCAGTGCTTTAGTAAGTTATACACAAGCAAAGTTTCAATAGTGATCAAAAGCTGCAAAAAGCCATAAAACATTAGTTGGGTTACTGCGATCCACACATCTCCTTGTTACTGAACAAAACCAATGATTTTTAAAAAAACAGTTTTTGTGACAAAGGGAATTATTTATAGCCCCATCTGGATGAATAAAATAAAGACAGCGGTAGGATTCTCTAAAACATCTTCAGATATTAGCTTAGGTTATTAACGACAAGTTAAATGATACTGATTATAACTATAGACAGTCTCTGATAAAATAATTGAGATTAGCAATCTATATGAAAATTCTTATAATAAAAATCTCTACTTCAGTGACAAAGCACTACACATGAACAAAGCTCTTTGTTGTTGCTCATCTTCAATGAAAACCTTCAAGAAGCAAAATTTACTTCCATTTGAAAAGGAAAAAATAAAGCAAATATTTCAGAAGATATCCAAACATTCCCTTTGAATATCTGATCCTTGCATCATTTCTCCATGCTCCTAAAACCAGTGTCAGAACCAGAATTAGTTTTCTATAGTTCCACTGCTTTCCCCTTACTAACTCTATTTATACAGCTAATGTATTTGATGAAGATTGATTAAACTGGCAAAAGCTAGAAACCCTGCTCAACAGAAGATGCAAACATTGAGGTGCAATGTACAAAAATCGATTTAGAATTATGAATTGCACTCGTGTTTGCTTTATCTAAATAGGGCTATTATTCCCAGTTGCCACCTTGAAAACATTTAGCAAAAATACACTAATTGACATTCAACGTTCAAGTTGAGGGCTGGTTGTGGGTTTTTTGCATTTGTTTTTTATTTAAACTCAGAAACTAGAATGATAACATGCAACATTTCCAAGCTGGTTTTCCCCATGCACTTCATGCACTGTGACCGTAACAGCCTGCAAGTGACCTCCCATCCCATGCAGCCTGGCAGCCCGTGAGAATGGAGAGTATTTTTTGTATCATATACAAACCTCCAACATTAAATTGCTATGTCTGACATAAATATTTTCCCCGTCTACTCTCAAGGAACTGATCTGTGAAATTGAGCCACATAAACAAAAAGAAACAAAAACAAAACAAAACATAAAGAACATAAAATGGACCAGCAAATAAATGAAAAAGGACCCTTACAATCAGACAGTTAAATAAAGGAAATAAAATGGTGAGGTGAAAAGGCACTATTCAGACAAAACCCACAGAAAATTTAGGGTGCTAACAAGGCAGGCAGCCACAGCCAGGTTCAATTGTAAAAGAACAACCAAGCACCTTCTGCTGTGCTTCCTCCTCTTCATATTCCACCTGTGCGAGCGCATGACAAATTATCAAGAAAAGGAAGTGTTAACATTGGCTTACAGACTACCACAGAGGCTTCATCTCTTTGTAAATGCTGCAAAGCGTGCTGGATTTTACAGACCTTTACTTTTTCGGCCCCAGATGTTGAAATTAAGCGACTTGGGTCTTCTTGCACCTACATTGTTGTAGAATGGCTGAAGTAATTTTTGGCATAAGTGGCATGAAAAATGGAAGTTTCACACTGTGTCCCTTTCTTGCTGTACTTTTTATTGTTTCCCAGGTGAAAATTTAAGAATGAGTAACGAAGAACAATGATATGCACAATTTCTATGGTAAGCGACTTAAATTCTGCAACGAGTTGATGGAAAAATGCAATCTAATCCAGGAGTTCTTTGGGGAAAAGAGTCTAGGGTTCAAGTCAAACACTTAAACACTGTATTTACCAACTGTCTTTAATTTTAGGAATGTCGTTGTCTTGGGATGAACTCTTTGCACACACCCCCCCTTTTTAGGTGAATATATTTGTTCTTAAACTGCAATGCATTCTGTTGGAAATGATAACTAATCTTCATATCTTATCTCCAAGTATTCTGAATGCCTCAAGGAACAGCATTCTTTAAAAAGTGAACCACTTCCCGGTTATCTTTCCACAAGCACAAATATCAACTGGTAATCTTAGGAAAAGATGCATTTACAAATCAACACACTGCAAGTTCATAAATTTGAAGAGGGATTTACTGCTCATACTGTTGTTGCATTTTGGATTCTGTGTGAATGCACATATGATGTGGTACATATCCCGTTTTTATTAATTCCTGACTTATCTGGGCTTCTCTTTTATGTAAGTATGTTACAAATCATGGATTGAATTAGGCTACAGAAAAATTGAGAAAATCTTAAAGTCATGGTTTTTGTTATTTTATACTTAGACTGGTATTATAATGACATCGTGTCATATTTAGCATGTCTTTAATATGTACGTTGGTTTAGCAAACTTTGTTAAATGTAACATCAAACAGATCCTCCTCCTTTTTGATTCTATAATAATTGGTTTAATATTTTCTTTGAGAATCAAAATAGAAGACCTTTTTCTACTGGTATTGCTGTAACATGTGCAGCAGACATAAGGAAAGGAGGCATTTTGTCAGCCACTCCAGATGATCAGAGCAACATACTGGTGTGACTGAGGCTTCTGTACAGCAATTTCAGCAGTATATTCCAAAGAATGTTCAGACTTCAGTGATACAGTCTGACACAACCTGCAATCTCAGCTAATGAATGAAATCAGTCTCAACTGCTGCTAGAGATTAATCAAAGCATGTAAAAAAAGAAAAAGTGCCTTGGACAGACTCAGCTTTGCACACACCCTTGTAGAGCTGAAACATCTGAAATCTGGAATAACAAAACGCTGATTTTAAAGCATTCGCAGTTTTCTGAATTCAGCTTTTAGGAATTTCATTTTTCAGATCTAAACAGAACTTCAAAGATGTGCATTCCAGTCAATGCATGCAGGAGACAGGCATTTTAAGACCAACTGACATTGCAAATAGAACTTGCAAATAGTATCAAATAACATCTATTGTTACACAGAGCACTTTCAGTATTCGGATTTATGCGCTCGTTAACATTTTGAACTACAATGCAAGTCCACCTGCAGCTCACTATCTGCGGAATCCAATGAAATTATGCATGCTGTAGGAAATTAGGCAGAAAAACCATGAGCTATATCTATTGACTAAAAATCCCACAATGGCAATTTTTCACAAATGAGAAATGCTAAAAAGATACGGATACATAAGCATTTGTGTATTTTTTTATATATATATTTACAGGCATGTACACAGACACACCTCTGACTAGGAGGTGTGCAAAACTGAGCAAGCCTCGTGAGAACAAGCATAAATGCAATGTGCAAGTGTCAACATTTAAGCAGCAAAATTACACACCTCCTCTTCCTCTGCTTTGTCATTCAGGTCATTGCCATTAAAGCTACTAAAGGAAGTCACCTTAGGCTCCAGGTAGCAGAGGGACAGAGCGAGAGGAAGGGAAAATGTGAGTGAAAAAGGAATAGACTGGAAAGCAGACAGAAGCAGGACAAAGATAAGGAGAAAAGAGGGGATGAAGGAAGGAGAGGTAATAGGAATATAGTGCTGAAGGCCAGGTGGGAGGAAAGAAATGCAAACATCAGGAAGGCTAGGAAAAGTAATATAGCCATCCTCATCAAGCAGCGAACGGAAACTAAAAGAAAGGCATCTGAAGAAGCTGAATGAGACGCACAACTCAGTGCTTTTGTAGTCATTTGGATGGATTCTTCCCTCAACGGCAGGGGAGCCTCGACTAGCTAGGGGTCTCATAGATTCAAAGGTTTTACTTGGTGAAGCTGTTCTGGTTTTATTATGGTCTGATGTTTGTTCCATGGAATTGCACTCTGAAATGTCTGGAATGGCAAGGAGGGGCTCTTCAAAGGGATCTTCCTCTGAAATATCTGAAAGCATGTCGATCTCGGGGACAGGTGACAAGTTTGTGAGATGGGATGACACAGAATGGATGGGCAGTGATGACGGGTGTACGTGAGTGAGCTGAAGAAAAAAATTCTGTGCACAGTGGAAAATGAAAGCACAACAAAAATGCAAGTTTGAAGGCACATGAAGAGGGAAAAAAAAGAAATTATTAGTTAGTGAAAACTTTTACTTAGAAGAAGGGATAGCTTTACTAACGCATTAGAAATAGAAATAAAAATCCCGCTGTGTTTTACAAGCAGCCAACTTGTTTACTTCTGTGGATTATGAAAGGAACCCATTACGAATGTTTTGTTCTCAGGCTGTAAAGAACTGTGCACTTTTGAACTGTAATAGTCACTTAAAACAGATGGAAGCAGACAGACATTCAAAGCTTTGGCAGAAAGGTCAGAGGGCAGTGCAGTACACGAAAGACAAGCTGGCACTTCTTGAGTTTATAACTGTTTTCTCTAAGACTTAAAGAGAACCAGAAAAGAAGAGAAGCATCTGCACTAGGGGGGGAAAAAAAGCTGTTCACAGAACAAGCATGTGTAACAAAACCTTACTGAACAGCTTCCTGGAACAACTTCCTGAAATACTGCCTTCCCCTCCACCACTGTTTTGGTTAAAATATTGAAAGATACACCACTTTGAAAACAAGGGAGAATCACCATTTTAACCAAGCCTGAAGGCAAAACATAGCCATTTATTTTACCATTTTTCTCCCATAAAGAAACTGTGTGTGCCTTTTTTCTCATCTAATTCAAAATCATTTCAACTTGCCAGCAAAACAAAAAAAAAATATAACTGTGGTATTTGTTCTCTTCCTACACTCGAACGCAGTGGGAACATACGAACTGCACAGAGACATTCAGCAGTCTCACTCAGAATAAAATGGGTAACTAACTTGCAAAAATGTTTGAGGACAAAATTACTCTTTAAATATTATACTAAGTTCTGGAGAATTGCTGAAATAGAAATGATCTCCAAGAGCGAAAGAGCAGCAGATTTTAGCTGGCACTTTGGGAAGAAATTTTTACATCAAATCATACAAAATATAAATTAAATTTTTTGACCTATTCCCCCAGTAGCTCAAACAAACAAGACAAGCAAATGTTTGCAACAGGAACAGACCACAGTACTTAACTTTTCACAGATATTTATACCTTAGTCAACACACAAGTTTTTAAAGGAAGAAATAATTCTGCAATGGCTACTAAAACAAAATTGTTACCTATGGTAATTAAACTCAATCATAATATACCAACTTTGTAGAGTGTACACAACCATGGTATAGTAACATTTTTATTCAAGTCTAAACAAACTGAGGAAGTGAATAAAACATGACTTACCCTCTGAAACATTTTTTCAAGAACTCATGCAAGCTTACTGAGAATTTAAATTAGATTTATAGGAATGAAAGAAACTCTAGGTCAGTGCCATTTAGAAGTTTGTATTCTCTTTTGCTTACATACACTTACATTAAGTTAAACGCACAGAAAACACTTGAAATTTTTCCTTTAACATTTTAATATAATGTTGTGTATGATACGCAGAACTGATAGGCACTAAATAACCGCACGTGGACACACACCACATGAACAAATAATTTTGGTGTGAAAGTCAGACATACCTTTCCATCCTGAGTCAGTTCTAATTGTGGAGTTTTGAGTGGGCTTTCATCTTCTTCTCTGCCACCTTCTTTTAACTTGACCTGACCAGCAGCTTCAAGATCAATGATTTTATCTCCAGCAGCCTGCCCTCCAGTAGCAGAGAAGTCTCTTAGAAGACTTTGGTCGGAAATACCCATGGGAGCTATTAGAGAACAAAATAATTTTGGTTAATTTGGGTAAGCCGAAACATTTTGGTTTTAAATCTTCTGAAGAAAAGCATTTTATGATGATATCAGCAATGATCAATACAGGCTAGTTACTGAGTGATACAGTATTTTTCATCTTCTTGGCTTTACAAAAAGTCTGTGGTTCCCATTGCACTGATATGAATAGCAACGCGCCCTTGACATAAAACTTGCACTTATTATGTTTGGAAAAAAACCTCACAGTATCAGGCAAGTATTTATCAACTTCTTGATTAGTCTTGGAAGATAAATTGAAGGTATTGTTCTTTCGACTGTGTAAATCACCATTAAAAAAAAGAGAGAGAATTATTAAAGAGGATTTTGTGGAAATTCACTATTTGAGAGGACTACTTTAATGCAATCTAGAAATAGCTATGCATATAATTGTCACAGTATTTTTCACTGGAACCTTAGCAAAACTGCACAAACAGCTCAGTGAAAGTAAGAACTTTCCTCCCTCTATGCTTGCAAAAACTGGAAGGGGGAAATACTACGTATGTATACTTGAATATAGTCAAAGCACAAGAGAGTGAAAGGCCTTAAATGTTTTTCCTCTTATTTGATTCAGCATAACGGGATTAATGAGCAGGATGGCTCTTTTTTTAAATCATGATGACTGGCTTAGTCAAAACAAGTAATAATGAAATAGAGGAGAATTCATTAAATGAAGGAATTTTAATAAATACAACTTTGATACAAACTTAATTCATTTAGTAATGTTCTGTAATACCTCCGTATGCCTTTGCTTTACAAAGCCAAGGTGCAGAAAGTTGAGAGGAAGAGGTGTTTCTTGGAGTACCCTTGAGGGATATCCTCTTTTGAAAAGTCTAAGCTTCACACCAGAGACTCCCTTAAGATGCTAAGAAGCCAAGCCCAGCAAATGGGAAATATGGCATTTGGGATGTAAGGCCTTTGGGGAAACTCTGTAAGTTCTGCAGCTTAAACTTCTGATCCCTTCTTAGGTGGCAAATAGAGCATTTCTTGGGTATACGTCACTCAAGTTCCACAAGTAAGTTTTGATAAGTCAGAGTAACTTATATTGGAAGGAACATCCAGAGGTCAGCTAGTCCAAACCCTAGCTCAGAGAAGGTCAAATTAGACCTGGTTGCTCAAGGGCTCGCTCGTCCAGTTGAGTTTTAAGCACCTCCAAGGTCTTTTTAAACAAGCAAAAATTTGTCACTTGTAACTGAAATTTTCTGTGTCTCATCTTGCAGGCACACCCCACTGCCCTATGACCAGGCACCTCTGAGAAACACATGGCTCTGTTTTTTCTATAGGTTTCCTGTCAGTAGCTGTAGACAGCAATACCTCACTACAGCCTTCTCCTTTTAAAGCTTAAGGACCACAGTTCCCTCAGCCTCTCCTCATGTATCACACGCCCCCAGTCCTCTGACCAGCTTGGTGGTCCTTACTGGGCTGGTTGTAATATGTCACTGCCCATCTAGTACCGTGGAGCCCAAAGCTGAACACAGTATTTCAGGCATGGTCTTCAGAAAGGACTGAATAGAGAGCAACAATAATTTCTTCTGATGTGCCAGCTACACTCTTGCTAATACAGCCCAGGATACAGATGACCTTCTTTGCTGTAAGGGCACTCTCATGTTGACTCGTGTTCAACCTGTTCCACAGGATTCTTTTGTGCAAAGCTGCTTTCAGAACAATGTTTCATCATGCTCAAAATTTTGACCCTGATGCTTCTGTAAGAATGAAAGTTGAGGCCTGAACACATATACATGCATGCCTGTATTCTATAGATGATGCACAAGGGATGCCAGAAAGGCTTGATTATACCACCGTTGAGAGCTGTGAAGAATTCAAATTGTTTCTAACTAAAAGAAGAGGAACAAAACCAGACTCAGTAACACTGATGTGGTGATGGGTTTTTTTGGTTGCCACAGGAAGTCATCACATACTATACCAGTGCAAGCACTTTTGCCTCATATTTTTACTTCGGTTCTCAGAAGGTAAGACTTGGTAGGTTTCCCAAGCAAGTGTCACAGTTCGTTCATTTGTCATCGTATAGAAGAATGAGTATTTGCAGAAGTAAAACTCTACTAAGTAGAAGATTTTTAAAGAAAATAAGATAAAGCTGACAGCTCAATTGTAGCTAAACTCACATCACTGTCATGGTTCACTTTTATTCCAGTGAAGTTGTGTGTGTGCTTGTATCTAAGTCAAGCTTCATGTTATTTTGCTGAAGTGTTCTTCTATTATATATTATTGCAGAAGTGATTTTGAGTAAGACAGGTGCTTTTACATCTCTCACACATAGTGCTGCTACCCCTGCCTTTGGAAAGAATGCCTGTTTCCAGTAAAGGAAACCAGAAAGTATTTCTGCTCAAAAAGACCAAACACCTGTAATGACAAAAAGAAACTTCAGCTATTCAAAGTCAACATAAAAATTTTCAACTAAACACTGAAGTACTGAATAAATATACTAGGATAGCAATATACTGAACAAAATGATGGAAAACTGTAAAGAAACAACGTGTTCAACCTTTTCTGTTTAGAGACGCTCAGGCCAATCCAGATCCCAAAAGATGCCACTGACCAAACAATTCTATTAAGAGCCTGCGGTGTGTGCCTATCCCTTAAAAAAAGGTATGAGTAGTGTACACAGATGCTACACACCCAATACAGAATTCTCCATATATTCGCAGCAGTGCCATACCATTTAGGCAGTGACTGAACTTAATGTTTAGGTTACCTAACACTGACAAGTACCTAAAGTGGCTTTAGAAACTGAAATTCATAAATTTGTCAAATGACCTTCTGGCCATCCATAATGCTAACATTTCCAAATGTTGGTCAGATCCGAGTGACAACGCATAATGTAATCACAACACTGAAAAAATAAGTCAAATTTCATACCTCCATCAAGGCTTCTGGAAACACGTTTGCTGGAAGTGCGTTCGAAGTAGGGAGCTGGTCTGTCTATGAGGCTGCTGGCCTGTCGTGTCTGTGCCTGCGTACGGCCGCTGTAGCGGAACTTGGAACCCAAGGTCAGAAACTTCGCTTTTGGAGGCTGTTCTGGTGATACAAGTCTAAAAAGTAAATATGAAGAAAATCAGTTTAAAAGGCTTTATTTTAGGTATTTAATGAGGTAATTTGAAGCTACTTATTGTACTTCGACTTCAGTTCACAGTGCATAATTTGTGCTCTCCAAGAAAGGATTCTACTGGAAGCTCTGCAAAGACCTTCTGAAACTATGCATGTTATTTATTGTTTGCAGTTGGAGTTGAAGTGATGCTGATAACCATCACATTTTTCCACAATATGACTAAGCATCCGAGATTCCTATCTTTTGGTGCTATCTTGGTTAAATTTTATTTTTGGTAGAATGCTGAGGTCATTATAGGTCCATGTAGAATACCTCTCAGATCTCTCCTTAGAATGTTTCTTATAGTAAAAACTATACATTCCACTTCCACTGCCTTTCCTGTATTATGAGGTACCAATACGGCAACTGCTGTTCCTCAAAGTTAGGGAACGGTGTCTCAAACCTGTATAGAAGGGAGCATCAAGTGAAAAAAGATTGAGAAGGCTGGAGAGTTGTTACCCAACAGTAACAAGTTTAACCGTCTACATTCAGACTCTAGTTTCTTTACAATGTCATTTATAAATTTATATAGGTTGATGTTCGTTGGATATAAGGAGTGGGGGGAAGAAGCATATTGTGAAAAGGGTGAAAAAGAGTCAGTTACGTGTACTGTTAATGCTGGATTTGTATGTTTGTACCATAAGTGTTGGAGTCATTGTCAGAAAGTCCAGGTACCAATGTGGCAGAATTTGCTGTGAGAGATTCTGTTTTCTTACCAAAAAGAGTGGCTGGGCATTCGAATGGGCTACCCAGGGAGGTGGTGGAGTCACTGTCCCTGGAGGTGTTTAAAAAAAGACTGGATGTGGCACTTAGTGCCATGGTTTAGTTGGTAAAGTGGTGTTAGGTCACAGGTTCGACATGATGATCTCCAAGGTCTTTTCCAACCTGGTTGATTGTGTACCGCCAGGTTTTGACATCATGTGAGTTTGAAGACAGGTCCTCTCTACATCCCTGAATTTCCTTCAGTATAAGGACTTCAAAGTTCATATTCATCTAACCCCTATCGCTTGTACTTTATATTTGAAATCTGACCATCAACTGCAGAGGGTACTGTTTGTTCCACTGCCATCCTTGCTGATAAGGCAAAACAGTCATCACTGCAAGAACTCTTCCCAGACCCCACGTCTCTGGAAAGGCCTCTGATGTTGTTTCCTGGATCAATGTAACCCTGCAATTTCATGCTCATCCATCATGGCCTACTCTCGCTGTATAAAACTAGCAGATTACTGCAGACAAAGCTTCTTGATTTGAGAACCTGCAAAGAATGAGCAGCTCACTGAACATCAACTTCTTTCAAGCAGAACCAGCAATTCATGTGCCCTTTGTACTGAGGATGGCACAGATGAGCAAGCGAGAATTCAAACTGTGCTGACTTTGTTCTCCTCTTTTGAAGCATTTGCACAGAAATACCTGTGTCAGCAGAACCTGATCCAATATAAGACAGAATCCAGCACTGGGTTCTGAAGACTACAACAGTCATTCTAAAGGTATTTCAACAAAACTGAAGAATTTTCAGATACCTAGCAGACAGAACAGTGAGCTAGTGTGGGGAGCTGACCCTGGCTGGATACCGGAATCCCACCAAAGACACTCCCCTTTCTCAGCCGGACAAAAGAGAGAAAAAGATGTAACAAGCAGCTTATGGGCGAGATAAGGACAGGGAGACATCATTCACCAATTGCTCTCATGAGCAAAACAGACTAGACTTGGGAACAAATTAATTTAATTTCTTATCAATCAAATCAGAGTAGGATAATGAGAAGCAAACCTGAATCTTAAAAACACCTTCCCCCATTTTCCCTAAGAGGGGATGTTTATGGCTTTATCAGGGCACTAGCCAGAAGCATCCAATCCTCCGTGCCTAAGATGCCTATGCATGCACCTGAATCTTAATCTGTCCCAACATTTATAAAGAAAACAATTCAAGACAAACTAAGGCACCATTCTGCACTAAGGCCACTTATGTAATAAAATTGCAAGTATCTGGAGCTTCACTTTCATTGCTTCTATAAAACAGTCTTTCTCCCCATTATTTCCAAGAGAGAGTGCATTATGTACTAAGAGGAAGAAGGCTAAAAGGGTTTTTCCAAGGTTCCTTCTGTTCTTGATTTTCCAGTCTTGGCAAGGCTGCAGCATTAACTGCCATTTTTATCTTCCACCCTGCTGAGATAAACTTTTAATCTTTTAATGTGGAAAAAACAAGAGAACTAATTACTTCCTGATTAAGGGCATTTGAATGGATTTTTGTATTACAGGCTTAATTACATAAAATAACTGAAAACTATGCTTTTACCACTTTAAGACATTCTGGAGAGATGCTGAAACAACCATGAAAATTTCAAATAAAACATCATAAAGTGGAAATATAAGCAGGTTTCTGCAGACACCGGTTAAGATCCAGAGTTGCCAACTAAGCTTACCTCAAAATTTTAATGTAGATATATAGTCTGACTTTATTTTTAAAGTAGATTGCTGCTCTTTGAAAATGGTACTGGAATCCTCTAAGTCTGAGCTGATAACAAGTGAATACAATGCCCTTTGGTTGTCATTTTCAATACAGTTCATTACAATTTTTATAAATAACTTCATACACTGGCTGAATTTCCTATACATTATAGGAAAATGGATCTTAATGGGATTGTTTGAGACAAACTGAAACATTACATAAGACAACATAAGGAATCTTACCATGTTATATAGGGCATGCTAAGAGATTTGGAAGCTAAAAATATACATCTAAACTGTATACAATTTACTGCGGCATCATACACAAGCTTTACACGTGCTCGGAATAAGCTACAGTCTCTTGGATTGTAGCAATTGCTTTCTGCTTTTTATCTTTGAAGGAAAATAGAGCTGGCTTTATTTCACTGTTTTTAAATCAGGATGAGAGGTTCTGAGGATTTTCTCTCTGATGACATCAGTGGAGTATATGGATTTACAGAATGGTTCAAGTATTTGTTACATAATTCTTGTTATAATGTCATTCCTGGTTAGGAAAAGCCACTTCTGATTGGAATAAAATCCAATTATTTTTATTATGTCAGAATTTCTGTAGTAAGATTATCTCTTACCTATTAATGCTCCTGAAAGCTTTCAGACTTGCAAATGGTAGTTGTCAGTTTAGGACTTTTGACTTCCGTAAGATTTGCTTTTTCCTTATTCAGGTCTATTTTATTACTACAAAACTAGGAAATACAGCTTGCCAACAAAGCAAATCACTGCATGAGTTATTTGAAGAGTATTAATAAACTTTTCACTGTGGACAGAACCGCAGGCTATTTGTGGTAATAGACACCACCAGCCAAAGCAGACTTCAAATTTTCAAGAAGAATACAATGCTGGACTGTGTTAATAAATGAATTCTATCAACATGAAAAAAAAATTCCGATCAGGATTCAAAAAGGAAGTGCTTCTAAATTAAGCATTTGGAGACTGATTTGTGCTGGGATTTGCCAATCTCAGCATAAGTTCGCATTCAAGAACATGCTACATTCAATGAAAATCTGAATACTGAAAACCATCCAGTGAGACAGTTCCAGTAATCATCTGCTTAAGTCTCCTGGTCCCCAAGTTCTCTGAAGCTGTCTGTCTAGCAAGTATACTCAGCAACAGGATTGCATTTACCTTAAAACACAACTGATTTTTTTTAAAAGCAAACAGGCTACTGAAGGAGAAAGCTTACCACTTACACACCCTAGGTACTGTGCTTTGAAGAAAAAACTCAGATTCAATGCCTATCCAATTCATAGGAGATTCAAAAGAATCTGTGACTCCCTAGACTGCATGGGGCACATGCACTCCCTCATGGAATGTGTTTTATTATACAAACCAAACAAGTATTTTTTTCAAAATCCTTTTCAGTGGAGGAAGTAGACAGAGGAACAACTCCATGGCCTATTGTTAAGGCGCTCATTTACAAATAGATCATAGTTTCAATGACCAATTCAGAATTCTATGCTCCTCAGTTGCTGGAGAAAAAAATGCAGAGGAGGTTACGGATTATTACATAAACAAATAGTGTGTTTAAAGTGATTCTCTGTTCTTTGAAGAATGATTGTGAACTCAGTCTAGTTCATAGATAAGGAAAAACTCAGCTAGAAGCATTTACACTCAGCAGAATGTTCAAGTTAATTGAATGAAGATTACTGTCACGCCCTAAGAGCATCTTGTGAAGGTGTGCAGTGGCTTTCTGGATGGTCATTCTGAAAAGTCAGTCTCTCAGGAAATCTCATCACAAATCACAGAATGGGTCAGGTTGGAAGGGACCACAGTGGGTCATCTGGTCCAACCTCCCTCCTCAAGCAGGGTCATGTTAGAGCAAGGGGCACAGGATTGAGGCCAGACAGTTCTTGCATACCTCCAGTGCTCCATGACCACTTGTTTAATTCCATCCTCGTAGCACTCTTAAAGTTTTGATAAAGCAGTTAATTGTACTTGAGACTTTAAGAATTGGTAATTTGGGGTTAATGACTGTCAATGACTTCTGTCTAAGAAGTGTCACTGCAAGGGGCAAAGAAGGGGGAAATCTTCTTTACTTTCCTCCTATCCTTTAAAAGAAAGATATGAACATACCTTGCAAGGTGGGGGAAGGAGAGAATTATCATTTACCTGAAGAAAGTATGGTGCTCCACACAAACCTTCCATAACCTTTTAGCAGCACGATGGTTTGGCAGTTTGAACCCAATAGTGCTCTCAAACTGTTCCAGCTGGAAAGAATCCACAAATAAATTAACCCATTTCCTTAAGCTGGCTATTAATAGGTAGAGTTCAGATAGTTCCATTACTGTATCAAGCAGTAATACTCCTGCCATAAGACTTCATACGATGTTTTAGAAAATATTTTGAAAAGATGAGCATTTCCAGCCTTTTAAAAGAATTACACTTGGTGGGCTGTGTCATGATGGATAAATTGCACGAAGCAATTGTACTGCAGGTTGTACTTTGCATTTTGCTTGGATTTAATAAAAGTCTGAAATCCATATTGCAGTGTTAAGCCTATATGATTTGTATCACTATACAATAGTTCCTTAGCAAAAATATTTCATCTATGCGCAGCATCAGTGAATGCAAGAACAATACATCTGCATTCAAAAACGTACCTAACTACAATGTTAGTATTGTAAAATCGGTGTTTGGATGTCTCTTATTTTATTTATTCACACAGCAAAAGCCACCTTAAACATTTTACAGTATAATCTAAAAGAAGCATTACAGTATCTGACATTTTGGGGGTTTTGTTAAATTTCCAGTTACAAAGGGTTCAAAATGTAACCACACACACACACCGCCTTCAGCAACTGAAGGGAAAGTTGAGTCCCCTACTTCCACAGCAGCTAATAGAAAGAGTTACAACATCCTACAGGACAACTCAAGCCTTTGGTTTGAGTGCCGACATTTAGCGAACAATTATACCCAAAGAGGAAGAGAAGCTGGCTCTCTCCCAGGACTGTAAGTTTGCACAGTAAGAATATGGCCAATGTAACTAGCTTTTTGTGTAAAAAACCCCCATAAAATTACAAGAAAGCTTCTATTAAAAAAAATGAAAATAGATTTTCTTCTTGGTTTGCCTTTACTACTCAAGACAAGTGTTTAATACAATCATTAGAATCTGAAGAGGAAAAAGCACTCATAAGTTCTGCTTGAATTCATCATAAGCTTATGAGGACAACTGTGGAAAAAATGAGGATGTTTTCTTGTTGCTGGACAAAAATGAAACAAGACTGAAAGGTGCTACTTACTTCTGCTGGCCTGACTTTGATGTAGAAATTACTTCGCTTGTAGGAAATCTTCAGAATTTTTGGCCAAGCGAAGCGGTTGATCCGGAGTCTGTCTTTGTAAATCAGCAGCCCATTAGCACATACACCCAGCATGATATCCACGCCTTCAGAATCCTACCAGGTATGAGACAATGTCATAAAAATCACTTTAATAACATTCCAAACAAGTCATTATTGCAGACATACCTTGAGGGAATATTGTAACTGGGACATGTTTCATATTCAACCTGACTCTGACAATGAGATTCTTAAATCAGAAATAGCCAAGTATATTCACTTTATAGGAAAGACTCTGGACTCTAAGTAATGGTTTTGGCATTCATATGCCACAGTTCTGGGAAATTCTTCAATATTCTGGTAATAGGGACTAAGTTAACAACTTAAAAGCAGGAAAGGTATGGCTAGTGTGTGTGCTAGCAATAATTTCAACAAATACTAAAAGAAGAAAAATGAAAACCAGGCCTGTTTTTAACTTAGAGTAGTCAGTGAAGGTCTGAACAAGCTGTGATCAAGGTGATCTTTTACAGTCATGTACTATTCCAGCAAAGATAGAGGGAGTAATGGATAGGTTTCTGAGCATTCTCTTTCACTGACAGCATTTGATGCAAGTTTTACAGGCTACAAAACTAACCACGGACTGATACACACACACAGCAATACAGCAGTCACAGTACAGCAGATTCTCATGTCCTCCCCAACAACAGATCAACTACATCAGATGCCAACACTGTCATTATGGAGTTGCTTCACTGGCATAACTAATAAAACAAAATTAAACAATGTTTCTCCAGTACTTAAAAGTCTTGGTTTTCTTTTTTAAATGCAAGATTAATATGCTTACAATGCCTTAAATTTCCTAATGATTTGAGATTCTGGATTTATGAGAGGGAGTGGGAGGAGGTTATTAGTTTATCTTTTGGGGTTTTAACTGGAAAATAAAAATCCACTTGAAATGAAAATTTGATTTGACCTACCCTGAAAAGTAAAAAAAGCACCAAAACCCTCCCCCAGGACATCCCTCCGTATTCTTTTAACTCTCTTTTTTAACTCTTTATTATGAAAACAATTACGTGTTCTTTTCATCTTTACTTTATTGGCCCCACATCTCCTTGGCATAAAAAATATGACATTTAAAATGTATTTATCTGCTCTTATGAGTAAAATATTATTTCCAAGCGGCACATATCTATGCACACTTCTATATAAAATAAATTCTAAGGATGTTAGGGTTGTAAACAGAGTAATTATTGTAACCAAGAAATAAAGGCTGATAGCCAAAAATTAAGTGTATGAGTTTGTTTTGAATAATCTATATATACAATATTTTCTTAATACTTAGCATGTCTGCCCTAAAACAAAAGCAAACAAACCAAATCCCCAATACCTTGGCATGATGTAAATCCACTCCATACATGGAGAGTCTCTTAGCATTTTCTAGGAACTGGGAATCCGCCTGTGCTGGAGTCAAGCCCCTAAAACCGTTGAATAAGCTTTGAGTTCATTGGCAAAAAACCGAGAGTCAAAACTGAGTGGAATCCTGCAATTCACACTAAAACCTCAGTTTATAAGGTATCAATAGCATTTTTGCTCTACAGGAAAAGTGTTCTTTCAGAGCATATTATTTTACTTGAGTAGAGATTTCCACCTTCACTCTTTCAAAATATTTTATCTGTATGTTACTTAATATGTTAATATAAAAATACTTTTTCCAAAAGTTCTCTACCAAGACCTTAGTGCAACTGCTATTTTCAAGCTCAACTTTTCAAACACACTAAAGTAAGAGCTTTTAATTACATAACAATTTCCAAAGTAACAATAAGTTTACCTCAGCAGTTTTACACATACTCTTAAGAGAATTGACATAAATGTGACAAAGCATGATGACTTCATTTAATCCCACTGTATCTGACATACCTGTGTGTTTTGTGTAGCTCAGCCACTTTCTCTTCCATTTCTTGAGTCTGATTGGGTGCAAATTGGAATTCGCTGATATAATCACTGCGGTGCTCCTCTGGGTCATGATCACCCAGCTCAGCCTGCAGAGTATAGGAACCAAGGAGGGCGTGAGTCACAAAAGAACACGGCAGTCGGCCAGAGGCAATATCCTGACGAAGCTGTAGGCACAAGAAATACCTGCAAGACAAAGGAAAGGGGAAAAAAAAACAACCAAAGAGAAAGAAGAAGAACAAAGGAAGGGTTACCCACGGCAGATAATGAGAAATATGGCAGAATTCATCAAGATGCATGTAATCGTGTAAGCGTGTTTTAAAGTAAGTGAATGCATTAATAATGTTACACCTTATATTATTTGAGCATTATTACTGCACAGTAAATTTCACTTGATTTTTAAGAGTCCATATTACTTTCATAAAAAATGTGAAAAGCAGGAAAAATTCTGATTTCCAATATAAAGGGAAATATATATATATTTCCAATCTAGTTTTAAACAAAAGCTGACTTAGGAACTCGTTCAGTTCACATTGTAGCCTGTAGGTATCTCTGGTTTAAAAATATAAACTACGCATTTCTTTGACATTTCCCTTTGGCATTAAAGCTCTTTTATATTCCTTGCAGTTCACAAGCTAATCACGTCATGTAATACACAAAAGAAATCCAGTTTAATACTGAAATCATAACTACCTTTCTTAAACCATGTATGTATTAGAATTTAAGCTTTCAGGTACTGTATACAGTCTTCTACCAAATTTAATAAGTTAACCATCAGCAGACATTTTTTAAAGCAGTAAATGGAAAAAAAGTCTTATTAGTGAAACTTAAAGGAATTTAGACTTAAGATATAACCAAAAAATGCCTTTATGAGTTGAACACGCAATTGAAAAACCAACCGACTCGCTGGAAATTTTGAAAGAAAACACACACAGCTTCTTGTAAATATATTCTGTACCAAAAGTCTTTTATGATGCTACAAATGACTATCTGTAGCAATATATTAACTGCATACTTGTGTAGCTATCTGATTTTGTGCAGATGACTGATCCAATGCAACGTGTAGTAGTAACATACATCCTGCCTCAGCAGGGTCAGCTAACTCCAAACCAAAGTATTTAGGTTTCCTGTAACTCCTGAGAAAAACGAGTCAGTTCTCTACACTCTATCCCCAGTTATCAGCCTTGCAATGCTACTTTGCAGGTGCTTGGTATCCACTGCATTCCAAATATTTTCTATCTAAGGAGTTTGGAAGATAATTATTTTCAGGTTTTATTATGTTTTATGGCTTTATTTAAAGCATATATAAAAACCCACATTTTCATTAATCTAGTCTAGATTATTACTGAAATATTTTGGCTCCCTTGAGCTTTGCTCAAGATCCCCATGTCCTCATTTGCTTTATAATAAAGCAGCAGTCTGACAATAAACCACTGGCTTCTTTCACATACGATCACTCACACCTTACCTGCTGCCCACCCAAATCATACACCCGCTTATCATTAAATTCTTCTTGCTCAGGTTTCTTCCAGAAGTTTTCATTTTACCTTTTCAACCTTGTTCCAAAAAGCAGTTGATGTATGTAAGAGCACCTATAGTGTACAGCACCCAGAAACTGAAGACAAAATTCTATGTGGCTTTCAAATTAGAGTAACAGTAATTTAAAGTTTGAAATTAGGACCTGTGCATACCTAGTGATGTCTTCGGTCAACTGTGACGGATCAGGGGGATAAAACTTCACATTAAAGGTGAATATCCAAGGTAAACCTAAACATGGGAAATAGCCGATTGTTAACCTCAAATAAGTTGAAGTAAGCAAAGAAAATATTTTACTGAAAAATGTTAGACAGTAGAATAAATCTTAATCACTGAAATCTTGAAGACAGTTTTTTCTGTTGATTTACTGTCCATTAGTAGGAAGGATAGATTATTTTCATTGGCAGGTAGAAACCCACAGACATAAAGAAAGGTTAGCATGTTAAAAATTATTTTTAAATAACTTTTTACAGTAAGTTACACAAATATCAGAAGACATTTTTCATTTGAAAACTACCATAATATATTAACACCTGTAATATATTGTGTGTTTAAAGGCACTTGCATTGAATTTGTGTTTATTTCTACCTCCTCCAAAGCTAACAGTCTCCTCCTGCCTAAACTTCGTTTGAGAGACTGTACAGTAACTGTGAACAGGAGATATCAAAATGAGCTCTGCGTTGTATATAACAGAAAGATAATAAATTACTTATTGAGAATGCATGGAAGACAAAAATATTAGCCACTCCTACTTTAAAATATTTCTCTAGGAAACACCACATTAAACAACTATAATAGCAGTGATATTTAAATTCTCATGTGTTGGAATTGTTAATAACACATGCATTTTTTTAAGCAAAAGCATGCTTAAAACTAGATTAATAATTTGGAAAAGTATAAAATGTTGCCTTTAGTCATAGCCTTGGTTTTAAATAATCTTTTAAGATCTGAGAGCTAAGTCACACATCAATAATTAAAATACATTTTCAGAATGTTAGAATATTGGACAGTAAATCATTTTAGAAATCTGTGTTACACAGATAAATCACGTTTTGAAAAATGCATCTTTCTACAGCAACAAAAAAAAGACTGAAATGCCATTTCCAACAAAATGCTAGAAAAAAGTGCTGACATTGTTATCTAAGGTTACTTTCCTAAAAAAACTGTTCGGAAATTCCATATATGCTGAAGGTAAAGAGGTGTGCCAAAATTTCTGATGTCTTCCAACATTTCAAAAATTATTTTGGTTTTTCAGACATGGCTACTCACTGAAGCACTTCAATTTTTGTTTAAGTGTGAACCTCATTCTACCTGGCTGCTAAGCCACTATTTCTTTTTGAGAGCTCAGGGTTTTAGTGTATCTTAACATTCCCAGTTATCAAGTTTTTGTTAGAAAAACTACAGTTTTGTGTACAAAATAAGATAGGACCCTTAAATGGGGTCTCATTTATCATTGCATCATCTACTGCAATGCAGTGCAAAACAAAATTAAGACAAAAATACCTTGAAAAAAAAGAAGTCTAACAGTAATGAATACATACAGCATAATGAACTCAATTAAAGATGGAATAGATTAGCCTACTTTCACCATCTCCTAGGGAATTAGCATAATTTAAGGAAAAGATGCTGATACTGAGTAAACCAAACAGATGAATATGAGCAATAGGGCCAAAATATCTGTGCAAAAAGCATTCAAGGAGAGTTGTCACGTTAACAGAGCTGCGGAGAAATGGATGGAGGCTGTGTCCTTCCACACAGGTACTAAACCAGTCTTCAAGCTTCTCCTGGTCTAAAGTTACAGTTAAACTAGTCACATAAGAATTCTTGTTTAACTGTTGCTCTTTCTTGTCAGCATTTCTATAGCTAACTTTCAGAAAGCACTGCAGCCATCACACCTAGACATGGTTTGAAGAAAAAAAAATTGAAAAAACTATATTCTCTATAAAAGCTAAAAAATGTGTAAGTCCTCTGAGTGTGTAGACTTTGTGGAAAAATTCATGTGTCTACTCATACTGATTAAGTTGCTAATTTATTGAAAAAATATCGAAGATAACTTTGTACTAAGTATTTTCCGGACAGTTGGTGACCATGTATTTTACCTGATTACTGGAAGCACATTTATCCCCTAAATATAGACTAGCAAGTCTGTTACAATTTGCACAGTCTATATTTATACTTCTCACTAAAGCACACTTTTTATAGCTGCACATCCGAGGCATGCAATCATAGCTGTCCTCACATAATAATGCACATTATTGCTGGCTCTTTACTGAGCTGGTAGACAAGAAAAAAAAAAAACAACAAACCAACCCCAAATCTGATTTAAAATTGTATTTAGCATTCTGTCCCTGATAAGGCTCTCTATTTTGACGTTCAACAGTATGGGCTACAGAAATGTCAAAAATTTTTCAAGCTGGCTTGCTACATCGAAAATGCTTCTGTGGCAACTTTAGGCACATTCTTAGAGAAAAAGAATGCAATATAACCACCCAGCTAACAGCATACAATTAACATGATTCATCCCATTTAAACTGGGAAAAATCAGTGAGGGTTTTTTTCCCAGTAAAGGCTTTTTCTGGCTTTTACTCATGATCTCTTGTATGTCGGCTTTTGCAAGAAAACTCTTCCCTTGGCACAGGTACTTAGTTCTCTTCAACAATAATGATCTATATGCCAGTGTAATCAGCTTAGATCAAAATTAGCTACAACTCTTACAGATATATAGCTATATACATAAAATAGATGGATATAAAATAAAGCGAACCATTACCATGTCGGGCATTAAAATCAGACAGCCAGTGATGTACATTTAAAATGCAAGCCCTTTCCTAACTAATTCAAACTCCTCTTAGTAGCCCAGCCTACTCTGTCCTCAGAATGTCTGAACTCTCTCCATTTCTTATAAGATATAGAACACAGAATATGTGATGTGGAAGTATTTTTTGAACTAAAAAAATAGCTTTACTAAGTAAAAATAATGCTGCAGACTAGAAAAAGATTTAATTGATATAATACTACCTTTGGTTTAAACAGATAAATTCTCAAATTGAATTTTATATACAGGTGACCCAACACGCCCTCTGTGTAATCTGAGATTTGACTGTTTCAAGGTGAGTTGCTATTGCTTGTACCATCACAATATTCTAGCTGAGATTCTCAGTTTTGCAAAAGCCTGAATCCACTTGAGATGTAGCAATTTTCAAGAAGATAGTGACAGAAATGTAATTACCTACCTGTCCCTGAAAGAAGTAATTAGAGGTTTTAACACATGCCAGTGGATAGCCAAGTACATGAGTTAAAAAAAGTCAAGAATTCATTTTCCTGAAGAGATCAGGCTGGCTGAAAGCAAACAAGATTTTTGTCACCTTTGTAGCCCTGAGAACAGAGACAGTAATTTGTGGATCATGTTCATTAGCTGAAGTAACATCAGTAATTGCTGAGATCCAACATAATTGCCCAGCCAAAGGCCAACCTGCACAAGTGAGAGATCACACAGAGGGCCTGAGGACTGTGACACAGCAAGAGACAGCCTGCAGAACACGACCTGGGGGAGACTACAGGATTCTTATTATGTCTTTCCCAGTCACAGGTGGTAGATACATGCCCAATGTGCAGAGTATTGGTGTTGCTCGCTGTCTTGGGGTGACTTCTCAAATCACGACACTCACATTTAAGTGAGAGACAGAGATTGCTGTAAATATTATGTTGCAAACTGATGTGTTGAACTACATTTCCAAAAGTGTCACCTTTGTGTGTTCAAATCAATGTATTTGTCCACATACACTTATCTAGCACGCTAGTGCTTCAGTTTGCGCCATACAAGAGAAAAAGAAATCACAGAATATTCAGAGTTGGAAGGGCTCCACAAGGATCAGCAAGTCCTACTCTTATGTGAATGGCCCATACAGGAGATTGAACCCACAACCTTGTCTTGTTTTTTTTAGCACCAGGCTCTATCCAGTTGAGCTAATCTCAGATTCATGAGTTTTGTCACTTCCAACTTTCACATGGACTAATAGTTTTTACAGGTATCTTAATTTTAATTAGTATTTTTGTATACAGGATTTCCATTCTGGATCCAAAGACAAATAAATATATTTAGAATTAAGCCTGAAAAGAAAAAAAGTCTCATTACTTGATACTCATGTAACTGGAGGATTAAATGTGCCTGCAGTGCATTCCAATATCTGGAAACTTTAACAGATTAATGATGAGGAACACAACTAACAGCATGCTAATTACTTGCATATTGGTGTAAGCAAGTGTCATTTTAAAATCCTTAAAATCATATTCTTACTTAGCTGTTTGCTTTATTATGCCTATCAACTCTGAAATACTATAGACCAGAAGAAAAAAAATCCAGTCATGATTCCTCATTCAATGACTGGACTTGCTCTCCAGTATAAAATGTAGGTCTTCATGCTGTATGGAAAATCACATCCCCTTAACTCATTTTTTTTGTAGTGCATATGATACAGTATTAAAAAGAACTTTGTGTAGTGCATCAAAAAAATTTTCAGGTCAGTTCTTACACTTCACATTTGTGACACTAACTTGTAGGCTAGATAGCATGCAAATTGCTACAGGAGACAAAAAGATACCAACATTTGTATCAACAGAGTTGATACAAAAAGTATCAACATCCTCCATCTTTTGTCATTTATTAAAACCAAACAAAACAGCCTTTAGCCTGCACATTTGGACAACTAACAGATTTCCACTGAAGACCTGCAGAAGTTACAATGCCAGTAACTTTTCCTTAATTAAAGGTATGGTTGCTGCTTGCATATTAGTACATTCACCATTTTAATAGGTCTAGTTTGCTTACACAAGAGCATGTTGTATCAAAAAAAATAGTTTCCAAGGATGCTTCTGTAACTTTCATTTCTATATGGAAAATATAAACCACACCTTCCTATTAAGGGATTTCATCAACGGGCAAAGATCTAAAGAAAATGGAATTAACACCACTATGATTTCTGGAAAAAATGAGTGTTGCCTTAAAACAGTAGAGTTAACAGCAGTAAAGAAACCATCTGTTTGTCATTATAAATAACATACTGCTGTTCTTAATTACAAGTACAGTCAGTTTCTTAGCTTAAATTCTTGTTGTGTTATAAGTCTAGGCATGTAAATATTATCATCGTCCTCTTCTCCCTACTTATATTTCCTATCAGGTACTAACAAACAAAAGGTTTCCATTGAAAACAAAACAACAACAACAACAAAAACCCTGGTTTGGCCACAAATGAGTAAAGCAATGAGAAGAAGTTCAGTCAGGGAAGGGCTGTCTAGCATGTTTTAGTGGCCACTTATTTTGTGATATGGAGGCTCAGGCAGAGTATCACCTAGATTTACTCCCATACGCTCCCCATTTACTACAAAAGCTACCCAGCTAGTGAAGAGCTTTGACAGAGTTTTCTGCAGACAGAGTAAAATAAATTACTCATCATGTACTGAGTATAGGAAGTAAAAAGGCATTTCAAGCAGATTCAGTCTGAAAAGCACTGTAGTGAGACATTCCAAGATTATGCTCTCTATTCCATCTCCATTCTGAAAATGATGGACATATCAAAAAAGTCAATGGTGGACTGATCGGTATTGAAGAGTATACATTTTCTGTGAAACATATTAATTCTCTTTTTCTAAGTTCATATTCTTCTGGTGAGTCTTTGAAGTAAGAAAGTCCTATGGCAACAATCATGACCATTTTTGCATGATCACATTCTCCATCCAATAACTCAAATATCAGCACAAAGTTGAAAAATACCTACTGTGTCAGGATGCAAAAATATCAACTACTAGTCACAGACAACAAGGGAAAAATTTGGGGCAATGATATATTTGATTAGCTTCTAATATAATGTAATGATTAACTTCTACGGCATAATGTTGAGTGACTCTCTCTCCCCTACTTGGACAGGTGATGGAAATAGAAGATTTGCTTTCTGTTTTAAGGCTGAATACATCACTATCAGATAGAAATTATTTTAAAGCTGTAAGCAATCAACATCCAGGCTACTAAATTTATGAAGACTATTTCTGTGAGAAAATAAAAGGAGCATAACATCTGAATAGAGAAGTACTTACTTCGAATTTGTCTCTTAATTTCCTTCGAAGAATCTAGCCAGTTCTGGAAAAAAAACAAAAAAACAAACAAACCACGGCCAGCATTTAAAATCCTCAATACCAAAAATATTTTGATATAATCTGTGCAACCTATTAAATAGCTCATAGCATTTCAGTTACTACTGATACAGGCAAAGAGACTGTTTTGTGACAGATCATCCAAAAATTTAACTTTGGGAAGTGAGACTAAGGAATCAGTGACATATATTCATCAGTAACTCAGACAATCCTGTTTACTAGTTTTACCCATATATGTTAAAAACCAGGTTGTGTGAGAGACTAGAAACATAAACCCTTTAACTACAGTCACTGAGTTCCTTCATTGAGTTTGAGCCTTTACTTCCCATGGCCAGACACACAGAAGCACATTTCTGGAAGAAACACACATGCATGCAGCCAGCCTGACAGCAGGTCTGGCAACATTTCAAAGACAGATATGCAATGTAGAGAAGAATTAGAAACTGCCTTGTGAGGCCAAGGACAGTATCTGCTTTTTCACAGACCACTGCAGGTATCTGCAGTTTTGAAGTCTGAGGGAACACCTCAGTGCCAGCACAAATGTTGCCAAGTGCATATTTCTACCAGTGTTTCTCACCCAGCCTAGCAAAGCAGTGCACACTGGGTATAAAGTGACCCACCTTTTTCAGTCTATGGTACCAAACAAATTCCAGATGCAACATTGTTTCCCAACACCATATCCCTCAGTCTGTACTAGGGGCTTTTGCACCCCAAGTCCAACTTCTTTCAAGAAGACAAAAATGCTAGTCTAGTTTCACAGGTCTGTATGGACTAGGAGAATGTGGAACTATGTTTCTGCAATAGTGCAAATCTTTAACACAGATAACCTCTGCTGATAGAGAATGTGTCTCCTATGAATATGGCCCAAAATACCAAGTTCCCTGTTGTAAATGAGCTTGGTCCAAGTAGATTTCATCACAAGTGCACCAGGTATACATTAGATGAATACTGTTTACAAATTAAAAGCAAACCCCCCCTTTTTATCATTTATTACAATTGTAATTTTTTTAAAAGACAGTAATTTCACATTTCTTGCTTTAAGAGGTCTGTGACCTCTACTTTCCATAGCTATGATAATTTTTCCAGAGAAGGCAAAATCGATAACATTTTTACAAAGGAAGAATTATAAAGCACTCCTCCAAAATCCTGAATACCATTTATAATGCTTAAGTCAGAAAAATTGCTTTCTGTTAGAAGAACCTTGACATGGAAAGGCCTTGGAAGACAATGTAAGTCTTCAAATAATTTTAACTGAGACTCACTTTGGCTACAGTTATCATCCTAGGTTTTCAGTTTTGGCAAGAATTCCATTCTGAAATTACACACAGCCATATTCTTACAACTTCAATAACCAGAAGTATCTTAAACCCTTACATTTTAGATATAGCATAAAGTAAATAGAGAATGTAGTGTGGAATAACTACAACAGAAAAACAGGATTCCTGAGTACATGTTACTTTCAGTGCTTTATCTTTTATCACTACAAAGCAGGAGAAAAAAACCATACAATACAGAATATGCTGCAAGATG
>VZTA01008434.1:435563-455828 GCA_013398855.1 Mohoua ochrocephala | reverse complement strand
TATAACAAACTGAGAAATTACAGCAAAGTATCTGGGGGACCATTGGTTAGAGGCTCTTTAGTTTCATACCTTTTTGGTGGCACTTTCTTGCCTCACTTATCACATGTAATCTGTCATTCTGGTTTGCTTTGATACCTGCTGTTACTTTAAGACAGAGAGTCCACATGTGCTTTAACAGAAGATATCATCACAGAAAAATCATAAGAGGGCATTGTGGACAAAATAGCATGGATTGGATGAATTAATTAGATGTACTAACTAAGTACAGCATATTGAGGGGTGCAGCACACCCAGTCATGGGTAAGGTTCAGTTATATTTTCCTTTGAGTGTAAAGTGGAACAAGGAAGGAAGATGGTTTTAAAATGTTTACGCTCAGAATGATACCAACAATAGGGATAGCCAATGTGAGAATTTTTCAGCCCTTGAAAAATGCTGAGAATACGTTCTATGCGTTTTCAACTGGATTTGGTCATTTTTACTAAGCATCAAAACTAACTCACTTCAGTAGCTGTTGGAACCAAGTGCCTGTTTAATTTTCAAAACTAGTTCATGTGTTCATGAAAAATTAAATGCAGAACAGAAGAGGAAGAAAACAGACCTTTGCAGAAGAGGACGAGAAATTATTTTCTTACTCTTAAATCTCTCATGTGTCTATAAACATTTCCATAAACAGATACCTGTGAAAATAGTGCTTAAAACCAAGAGATATTGCTTTTAAATGCTCCTTTTCTACAGACATAACAGAGAAGCTCTCAAAAGTCTGCCTTCCATAGTTTTGGATCTCATCCAAACTGCCCCCAGCGCTACAGGCTACTCATCCCAAAGGAAAATGGAAACAGGTAGCTACACCTTGGCCACTTCAAAGTCCATCGTCAGCACTCTAGAAACTACTAGAAGCTCCTCTGATTATGTTGCTATGAAGCAATAGTTTCTAGCAGAGGGACTTAGCAGATGGCTGAAAAAGGTTACACGGTTCATAAACTGTCATAAGCAACATAAATCAGAGCCCACCTGGCAACTCCCAAACACTATAAAACCACCACCTGCATTCCATTTCCTGTCAGCACCCTCGAGCCAAGAAGCAACAGCCTTTTTCTGACTGTGGCTTTTATTATCCCCTTGATGGATGAAGAGGCCCACTTTCATACAGCAAGTACAGCCAAACCAAGAAGAAAAATCAGTTATTTCTACTGTGACTAACAATTTAAATTGCATGCTGGAGCCCAAGTAAGTACTGCTAATGTTGCTCCATCAAACAAATCAAGCTTCATTAGTACAGACAGATAAAATCCAAAGAAGAGGGAGAGCTCCCCTTCATCAGACAGCCAGCACTGTTAAAGAGAAAGCATGTGTGGAGCCTAATAGTTATGCAGGCCCATAATAGCTGTTCAAGAACAAAGCAGTAAGAAAGCAGCCTTGGGAAAACAAACACCAGCCACACTCAAACAAAAGTCTTGCTTGTATTCCAGCACAGCTTCAATGACCATCTCATCTTCTTTTATTTTTTTAAAATCTGATATCCCAACACACATCATTTCTAAATTGGTGCTTGCTGCAGTTACATTTCACACATCCAAAAGGGAGTGGGGAAGGGTGTCATGGGGCACTTAGCACTATGTGTGTTGAGATAAGCATTTTTTGATAATCATGAGGGATAACTAAACATTCTAGTATCTCATCAGCAGATAATCCAGATAAAATCCAGACTTAATCCAGATGAAAGACCCATTAGGTCAAACTATAGCCTTCTACAAGTCCATTTGGGAAAAGAAACCTGTATGGTATTTTTTCCCCCCAAGAGCCTTGCAGGAATCCATACCTGGAGGAATGTGAGTGCTGCTCTCTGAAGTAAACATTCGGCATAACAAATTTCTGCATGGATTTCCTCTAACGTCACACAGAGAGAAGAAAACAAATCAATCAGTCAAAGAGTAATTTTAAAAAAACATAGCCCATTAATAAAGGAATAAGATCATTGAGATCAAACTGAGAAAAATATTTTCCAAATTTGCTGTAGTGTTTCAGTTCCAGACTACTGATGTAACTCCAAACAGAAATGACGCACAGTTAGAGAAACTTTGCAGGAATTTTTCTGGTGCTTTCCACAAATTCCTGGATCTAGAACCTTTACAGGCATTTCAATCCTTCTTTCTAGATATTTCTTTACCCAGCAATTTTGAGAGTGCTGAGTCAGAAAGCAACAAGACCAGTGATTTTGGATTGGTTACACAGCAACAGCCAAAACACTGGAGTGTGGTCCAGCAAATGCCAGATCAGTGATTTGGACAGTGGATTCACAATTTGCAAGGACACATTGAGTGAACAATTCTACACAAGTCAAACTGCATACACAAAAAAGGAAAACATCATGCATCTGAAAGATAGTGTTACCTTCAGTGAAGTGTTCGAGGCTTTGCCTATGCACAAGGTTGTTGATAGAATCAGCTACAGTAGATTTCTTCCTAAATCTGCAAGAAGTCAGTTTGGTCATTCTGAACAAGAAGCACCACCAACAGAGAACGATGTCTTTCAGCTGGCCACCCACACAGTCACTAACATGCCTCCAGTGCTCACCAGCCCCCTGTCATCTCACCACACACACAAACTTCAGCACAGTCCACAGAGAACTCGGTCAACATGGTCCTCCTGGGATGTGTCTCTCACCCTTCACACGTAGAAATATGTCTTGATGGAGGAGAGGGATAAGGGGGTGTTTTGATCTATTTTGTGTGTGTATGGGTGAACGTGGGTGCAAAAGTGGGAGCACAGGTGACTCAGACAACTGCAGTACAACTATCACCCATGGGAACATTCTTGCAGTGTTTGAACATTGTAAACAACTTCCAGACACTGCAGAACCAGGACTACAGGTAGGAAAAATCTAATTGACAAGAAAAATCAGATATTGCGGTAAACGGAAGTTTTCAAGACTAGACTGCTGAACACCCTAATTTAGGTTCTGTGAGCCTCCTCTGAGCAGGAGGCTGGACTAGATGACCCCCTGATGTCCCTTCCGACCTCAGTTTTCCTATGATTTCTGTAAGATTACATTTCCTTTTTTATCCAGTAGTCTTTCAAAACTTTCCCAAGAAGGAACTATTTACTGACTGAATTGCTCCGCTCTTACCTTTGACAAGTGGCTTGAGCTTCCTTCATTGTGTTCCCTGCATTCAGTATGTCCTGAGGATCAAATGTCATCATAGCTTGCATCTCCAGTATGGTGGCATAAGTCAGGGCATGATACATGCTGTCTTTAGTTCTGCAAGAAAACACAAGGTGCAAGGCACAGCTGATTTGATTGTATTATTGCTTTTAAAAAGCAAATACAAATCTGATTCCAGAAATGTATCAGCCTCATGGGAACAGGGTCTAAATGAACTAGAAATCAAACACAAAGGACATGCAAAATAATCAAGAAACGGTAACAGATTGAGATTTGTACAAGAAATCATGTCTACAGCTCTACATACTGTATCAATTCTGTATCAATGTATCAATTCTGAGCTGAGGATAGGTATTTAACAAACACAAAGCACAGGAGTTAACCACATGGTTCACCATTCAGAGACAATAGAATCATGGTGGGGTTGTGGTTTTTTTTGAGTATCTAATGAATACTACAACATGTGACAAAAATCCAGCTGATATTCTTCTAATTTGGGACAGGCTCAAGGAGATAAGTAACACAATACTATAACCATGGCCAAAATAGAATCGCCTTGAAATGGATCTTCCCACCAGAAGCATTAGAGTCTATGTCAAAAAGTACAGCTTTTTCCTCCTCCCCCTTCTGCCAACCCTCCACCCCAATCTGTTCAACTTAAATATTATTCTGTAGGGTTTCAGATGGTGCCACTTTGGCAGAAAGTAAAAAAACTGTGGCATTAGTGCAAGGAAAACAATTAATTCCTATGTGCAGCCATTGCTGGCACCTTTCCTCCGACAGGAAAGAGGGCTTATATATTGCACACATTCAGAGCATTCACCTGTGTCTGGTGTAATCCTCTGCAAGTGAATCAAAATATCTTCAGGCACAGAAGTCTAATGAGGATGACTTGAGAAATATGTTGAAGGGCAAGCTCAGATAAATTCCTGACACAGAAACTCTCCGTAGACTTTGCTAATCCGCCCCTGACAAATAGCACGACTTAAGACAAATACTGTTAAGGAGCAACAATTGCTATTTCAATTGTTTACACTCTAGAACAGATCAGATAGCTCTATATGGCAGGGAATATTCAAAAATACTTGCAGTCAAACAAGGATATCCTTTCAAAATCTCCACCCTCAGCACACCTGTTCTGAATGTGTTTACTTCAGGTGCTTCTTCATTTTCTTTTCCTTTCAAAGGGGAAAGTGGTTGCCAGCAATGTGCCCTTGACAAAGATAGGGCTGCATTAAGAAGAGTGCTGCTGCCAGCAGGATGGGAGAGAGAGTCCTTCCCCTGTGCACAACACTGGTGAGGCCCCACCTGGAGTGCTGTGCCCAGTTCTGGGCTCCTCAGTGCATGGACACACTCAAGAACAGGGGGATGAGGATGATTAAGGGACTGGAACATCGCTTCTGTGAGGAAAGGCCAAGAGAGCTGGGACTGTTCTGGCTGGAACAGAGAGAAAGCTCTGTAGGAGGTTCCTATAATATATAGAAATACCTGAGGGGAAAAAGCAAAGAGGACAGAGCCAGGCTCTTTTCATTGGTGCCCAGGGACAGGATCAGAGGCAACGGGCACAACCTGAAGCACAGGAGGCTCCGTCTGAACATCAGAAAACACTTTATTACTGTCAGGGTGGTCGTGCACTGGCACATTTCATCATCTAGAAAAGTTGTAGAGTCCATATCCTTGGGGGCATTCAAAATGGCCCTGCCTGAGTATGTGACTTTCTGAGGTACCTTCTACCTCAATTCCTCTTATTCTGTGTTTTAAGGAGAAAAGCCAGACTTTAAAGACACCTCAAACAACTGAATTTTCCCCCTAGAAATGCACTTGTCTCCCCCAGGTTTCGATATATGGACTGAACTGAAAGGAAATTTAACAGATAATTTCAGACAACCCTACATGAATCAGTGATCTAATAACTCACTGTGGTGACTTGGGCCTGGTGCTTCCCTTCCCAGCCCTCACACTGACGACAAAGGGCTACTTTTTCCAACACACGGGGTGCAGAGCAGGGTGGCTGCACAGAAGGAATTTGCAGTGCACATCTTTAAACTTCACTGCAGTCCGTGCTCTGTGGCTGTCCTTAATTACTACTTGCCCTCACCATCTAAACCAATCCAGCAGAAAAGCTGTTTTGGGAAATCACCTGGTGCCATAAGTGCTATAAGCCCCAGACTATGCTACCATCCATCTCATTTGCAAGCTAAGAACAGCAGACAGATAATAGAGAAATTAGTTTAAAATCCAGTGGAGTCGGGACAGCTCCTTCTTGGCCTCGTAGATCATGATTCTTTAGTAGAATGATAATGTAAAGTAGAAAAAAAATGAACACACTAAAATGCCAGCCTGATGAAGTGTTTCTGTTCATTTGATTATTCATCAGCCTCACTGGGAGCAGAAAAACACACTTCATCTTGTATTTACTAAACTAAAACCCTTCCAGAGGCTCCAATTCAAAGCACAGGGAAGTGACTGAAATAGTACCCTTCCAAAATTATAGAAATTTGCTTCCAAAAATCAAAGCAGATAAATATTTAATTCACTGCACTAAAAGGAAAATTGGTACTTTTCACATACATGTGGCGAAGAGGGATTTCCCTCTCCAGCAATTTGTTTCTGAAACCAAACCACCCCTTCCCTAATCAATGGTTTCATCTATTTTGCTTCTAATATTTAAAGGAGCTAATAATTAATGTCTATCATTAGCCAACTGGTATTTAGCAACATTCAAATTTGCTCTTTTTTTTTCAGGGGTGGGGATGCTGGTAGAAATGCAACTTATCTACGCTTTTTCTATTAACCATTCAACTGAAGTTGCCAGCTACATCCTGGCGTACTGCCAGTTTTAGGGCCTGGGTTTCATATGGATGGCTATAGAATGAAACTTGGTATCTTTTTGCTCTTCTTCTTTTGATTCCTCAGCAGCAATTTCCTCAGGACATTGTTGGAGTTAACAAGCCTGTATGACATGAATACAACTAATATTGTGATTAATGACTTATCCCAGTAGTTGGTATCACATGACTGAATAAGAGGATTATAAGTAATATCTTTAGGCACTTATGGAGTTCTGCCACATGCCTCTTCTCCAACTATGGTGCAATCATTATCATCTTGCAGCACTGCCCCTTCTTGGAGCTGTTGGAGAACACTTTTATTCCTGCTTGAAAACAAGTGCTTAAGTGAGGACAGTCACAACTTTCCAGCTGAAGTATGAAAATCAAAAAGCTTGGCTCGATTTGACCTCAGAATTAATCCAGGGCTAGTACTCTTTTTTTGTGAAAAACACAGCGCCAAAATCTTTTCTGCAGATCCTCTGACAGTAATCCAGCAGACAGGACATGCATTACTAAGTTACAGAAATCTCAGGTTCAAGTTCATATGTTGATTTTGTATCAAGATGCTTCCGACAATCAAAACAAATCCAACAGCACAGCGTGAGAAAGACCCTCCAATGACCAAACAAGAGTCTGTTCATCCAGGAGGACTCCAAAGTGAGGGATCAATGCCCAAATCAAACCTGCATCAGGAGAATGTGGTCACACAAGGGGCCTGAAGGCTTTCCTCATCTTTGATCCCAAGTTCCACCCAATGCCCGAACAACCCACTAGACCCATGGCAGAGGCTTCCACAGAAATGCTCCGATTTGATGAACTGACATTTTCTGATAAAAATCTGTTTCCTGCAAAGCCTCCTCAGGAGCAATAAGTTAACAGCCAGCAAAGACCTCTCCAGTCAGCCACCATCCCAGCTCCCTTGCTACTACAAGCCACCAGGATGGCCCAAGCCAAAAAGCTGTGCTCCAACAAGAGAACCCCCTGAGCTGAGCCTTTTTGATTAAAGCCATTTTCCAAAATTCAGAATCTACTAAGTTTTTCCAGCAAAGAGGTGAAACCAGCAATTTAGTTAGGTTTTGGTAGCAATTAATTTATTTACAAAGACTAAAAAAGTTGTGTTCTTCCAGACTTCAGATACAAAAAGATAAAACCCCCTAGAAATAACAACCTTCCTCTCGTTCATGACATTCCTTACAGTAAAGAGCTAAATCAAGCTTTGAGCAACACATTTATCCAAACACTCTCTAGAGCTTCATTCTACTTGTGTGTGCTTCTCCCTGCTCTTTCATCACTCTCCATTTGACAATCACACCTGATCTTTGGGAGATCAGTTCCCAGGGAAAGCTTTCAAAACCCAGTCATTCTAGAATTAATATTGCACCAAACAACGCCAAGTGCTTTGTGGAGTCTATTTTCAGAATAAAGTCAACTGCCTGGAACAAATCATTGTCTTATTATTCCTTTAATATTGTGAGCAGCAACACACATGGTGCAGCTCATGCAGTGGTCCAGATAATTTTGTCATGAATTTATCTTATTTACCATTCTCCCAAGGGATCTGACATCAGCAAGCTATCAGGTGATTATGCTGTGTTTTCTTTCAGGATAATTATTAAAATATTAAGCATTTGTCTTGGGAAGGGAAGGGGACATCTCACCAGAATCAACCCTTAATTTATTATTGTCTGTTTGCAATTACACGAGGGCTAAAATCCAGTCAGCATTTAATGGATTTACTGTATGTCTCAGGGCTGAGAAGGAAGATGAGATTTTTTTCCCTATGCCAGTGACTGGACAGTTTCAATGTTACACATGTCACAGTCAACACTTTATATATTGAAAATCACTGCTGTGCTTGGTGACTGAATTTTAGGAATTTCTTAAGAGTTCTTAGACGCAGTGTGAATACTCCAAATAAAAGATAAATTTAATTACACTTATTGCAGAAAGCACAAGATAATCAGGAATCACTATTGTACAATGATTGTTAATAATAATGAAAAATGACTCTTAAAGCTTAAAGGTAGCTCAGGAAACAAGAAATTTACGTAACATGAAGCAAAAACACCAGATGTATTTTTTCTATGAAATGAGATCTCCTCTTTATAATGGATTTGCTTTTCTTTATGATGGATTTGCTTTTCTACCAGGAAAAAAGAGCCTTACCTCAACACAAGTCTAGACACCATCTTCAGATATTTATTTTTAAGCTTCTAGGAAAGCTCTTCTGAGTTTAAGCCCCACACATTGTGCCAAATCTGCTGTCAGCTTCACATGGTACAAATTAGTTGAAAATACACTTATTGTGGAAGCCAAATGTGAGTAATTTAGTGAATCTGCATTAATGTAACACAGAGCAGAGTATCTCCTACACCAGAAGCGTTAAAGCCGCAAAAATCTAAGATACGAATTTCTTCACAAGCATGTAAAAACTGAAAAGTATTTCTCTAAACAGAGATAGTATGTTTATGGACTGTGAAAACTTATTTCAAATCTCAGCACACTAAAAGGGAACAGTGAGGAACTGGTGGCTCTGAAAGAAGATACTCAGTACTACCACATGTGCCCACTCTACAACTCTTCTCATTCCTTGAAGAGATGGAGTGTGTCCATAATGGATTTCGTCTGTGGAGAAATTCAGCATCCTGTTTCTTCATTGCACTCACAAGGATCATAAGTCTCTATTTCCCTCACTGCCAAAGGCAACAGAAATAAGGGCCTCCTCATAACAACAGGCTAAGATGAAGAATTAGCTTCAAAATGGTTTGCAATGTGGAATACAGTCAGGTACAAAACCAGAGTATCAGCTCATGAAATATGTTCTGCAGAGCCCAACAAAAGCTCAATGAAAACCATATGCACCAGAAGAAAAATGGATTTACAGAAAAAAACAACCCATAGCCCCACTAGCTTTTGCAGTGTTTTGGAAACCTGCTGCTATAAAATATCCCCTGATTTTATGCTAAGCACTGAGTGAGCATTCCCAGATGGGCACAGGGGCTTTACTGTCAGGATTTAATGAAGACACAGTTATTCTTCTTACCATTTTTATTATATCTTCTGATGATATATAAACACTAAACAACACTGCTGTGAATAAAGCCAGCATTATTAATACAGCTGATGTTACAATTTATCATTAATGTCTTTCCCAGAGTGTACTTACATGGCTAAGCTACAGATTCTGGCATCAAACATGAGGCTGATACCTCAGCGAAGGAGTTGTTACCCCTGATGCACATCAAATACACACTACTGCATCACCTATGAATTTTACTTGTTTCATATTCCAGTGTCCTAAAAGAAGGCATGATGTAATTTGCTGGTGGCTCAAAAATAAATGGAGCAAATTGGGTGGGTGGGGGAGAAATTTAAATTAACCACAGACTTCAACAAGCCAAGAACACAGGTAACTTCAGGACAGGGTATGACAGATCACAGACACTGTAAAGACACAACAATTTTTAGGGACTATTTCATGACCTCACTGCTTGCAGCTGGGCCACTCATTACATGTTGGGCTACGACATAATTAGGAAACAGAGTGCATGACCACAACACTGAATTGCAAAATAAGCTGTGAGAAAGTTTCTGCAAGTGGTTACAGCAACAGAAAAAGAATTCATACCTAATGTTTCTCAAACCTTCAATTCATGGTCAGTTGCCCATTTAGACACAAAACTGTAATTATTCAGATTCTCACAGTGTGCAGAAAAATATGGGAAAGGAGACAAAAATAGAATGTGACAGCTTTGTGACAGAAGATAGTTTTTACTCTTCCAGGAGCAAGAATCTCATCCTGCACCACAGCTGGGGGGTTACTTCTTTGGACATCAGTTCCATAATTTTAGTAGATATCTTTGATCAATCTTGTTATTTACACACGTAAGTGCAAAGCACTTATCTGTCTTCCCCAAAACTTAACACATTAACTTACCACCCCCTTCTGAATGAAAACTCTACAGACTTATCAACTATTAACAGAGAACCAGCTGCCTGGTCAAAATCTCTTGAGAGACGGTGAAGCAAAGAAATAAACAGAGAAAAACCAGGAAATCTTATCAACTTACTTTGCTTGTAGAGAAGCCAAAGCATCTGAGAACTTGTTGTTAAGAAATAAATCCAGAGCTGCCATACATTCACGCAGTGCCACATTGAGGTCTGACGTAGATGACCTGCCAGAAGAGATAATAAACTCAGCACATCTGTTCTCCTCCTACCAGTGCATTACTGCTACATTTGAACCCCTCTTCCTCAATTCCGGATTTATTCCCTTGCATAACCTGCTATTTCATCTCTGGCGATTGCGAAAAGTGAAACTCCTATTATGTTTGTGGATTTGGGGTTTGGGGTTTTTTTTTAACTAGGCTTTCACCAAGTAACATTTGAAAAGCAACTGAAGTCTTTCATTTTCTGGGAAAAAAAAGACAAACTGCACATACTTTACGTAAGAACCTGGACGTGCAGAATTTGCCATGTGGGAGCACAGCAACTTGATGAGCTCAGGTACCAGGAACACAGAAGCATTGGGTGACAATGCACATCTGATTGTAAGGCTGCCAGACTCCAGCTGGTGACATCATGATCATGTTATCACTTTAAGGATGAGACATTGTCAATCTGCATCAGAATATTACACCGACTGCTGCTGGAACATCTGCCTTCATTCAGCTCATATTCAGTGTGGTGCCTGAGCAACTGGCCACTACAAACTCAAGAGGTGGGTTAAAATTTCCCATTGTGCATGTTCCTGGGAACATCACTGTCCCTAAGAAGGGCTACTGCACTCAAAAAAAACAACCTGCTGCTGTATTTCAAAGTCAGAAGACTCTCAGTGACTTACTCTGGCTGTACTTTTCTCCTTTACAACATTCAGATGTCAGCCTGACCTGTCACAAGTGTTCCCAGCTGGTCTTTAAGTTACTGGCAACAGGATAATACAGACCAGCTGAGTTAGTTTGGCCCAAGTTCATCACCACCAGAACTGCTGGACAAAAAAAATAATCCGCAAAAGAAAGAATAAAGCCCTGCACTAACGAAGTTAAGGTCACCTAGCCAGTGCTAGGATGGCTGAAACATCTGCACCTGATGATCAAAGAGCTACACTGCATTAATATATTGTATACAAGCATGTACAAAACATCCTCCAACAAAATACAAACAAATCCTCATCATGTTCCTGATTCTGAACAGCTCTAATTAACGTGATCTATCTTGTGACTTAGAAACTGTGTTAGTTCCTTAAAAAATGGCACAACACAGAATGCTGAAAGGAAAAACAGAAAGCAAAGTCCTGATAACATCTTAAGGAAAAGGCAGGGGAGCACAGCACAAGCAGATAGCATCAGTAATAACCACCCACTGCAGCAGTGGTTTGGTTTTGGTTTTAGGGATAATGACTGCAAAGAAATAAAGAGTATAATTATACATATAAAAAACAGGACTGTAAATTTGAGAGAAATATCACGTGATGCTGTTCCTAGTGGCTTTGTCATCACAACTTCAGATACACTGCAAATCCTTTTGCACCCAAGACACTTTCCAAGTGCTTTGCAAGCATTGATTAACCAAGCCTTGGCATCCGCCTCATACAAAATGCAATATCATGTCTGCCTATTCTGAGCTATTCTGAGCCCTACTTAATAATTAAAACTTGGTCAATTATTGCTTATTGTATTAAAATTCCTACCTTCCTGTTTTTAAATCTGTGTCCCTGAACCAAATAGCATATTTAACATGACATAAAGAACGTCTTCACCTGTTTTAAAATATTTAGACTACTAACATTTTACCTGGGTTTTTTGCTTGTTCGTTTCTTGTCATGCAAGAGAATTACCCCATTCAATACAAATAAACCTTTTCAAAATATTCCTTTGAAACAGAAATATGACAAAGAATAAAACCACTGTTGGAGCTCAAAGAAGAAATAAGATACAATAATTACTTGGCATCTTTTCTGGAATAACAATTTAACGACACAGTGCTACCCACAGCAGCAGCAAAAGCAGAAGCTGCACGTTTACCTCATACTCCAAGGAAACCTGCCACGGGATGTAGCTCCCAAGTCGAGGGCTTAAGACCTGGGCAAAATACACACCTCACATGAATGCTACCAACGATCATTTGTCACTGTTAACAACAGGGCAGAAATACTTTAAACTCGAGGGTGCTCAGCATTTCAGCAAACTGATTAGTCATGCTTCAGTGGGCTGCAGATTCCCTCCTGCTTCCAACAGCAGGATCAGAACTGCCTCTAAGCCAAAGGGAAAATGCTGTGTGCTGCTACTCACCTCTCGGCTGAGTCTCCTGCGTGTCCTGACATAGTCATTGTAAGCCCACTCAGCTTTTAGGCTCGAACATCAGCAGCACTCGGTGCTCCCGAGCCAGCTGCGAGTGACAGTCCCGGTGGGAGCGCAGGGCAGCGCCTGCCTGCGGCACCACACTCCGCGATTGGACACTGCCACGGGAACAGGAGCATCGCTAATTCACCGGCCACATCCTACAAATCAGCGATTTGGAAGCCAGTCCGCGGCACGCCAGGTTCATATGCCACTGGATATATTTACAGCTGGATACCTCTAATGTAGGAGGGGCTGGCGGCTGCCAGCCTATCTCTGATCTACAGACCTGTCTGGAATGAACAGCAGCAGCAGCCACCTTTCCTTCTGTCCAGACCAGGCAGAAGCCAAGTACCCCTGTAATTACAGACCCGAAACAACAACAATTACTGCATGTGGCAGTGCCCACATCAGAAACCCGCCAACCAGAACGGAGAGTCAACGAGAGCAGCCGGCAGGCAGCGCTCAGGCAGTAATTGCTGCAAATGTGAGAAGCACACAGGCGAGACAGACAAGCAAGGGCTTCTTCCCAGCAAGGATTCTCCACAACAGGCTTCAACCCAGCAGCCAAACTGCTGCTTTTTGTTAGTTCCTGTACCTTTGGGAGGAACTGAGACTTTACACGCTCTTTCTCTCTTTAATGCCATGGAAAATGAGGCGAGTTGGCACTAACAATTTAATCAGTGGAGTGAGCTCATCTGGCTGATTTTGCCCAAAATGAAACAGTGTATTCCCCTGAACCGCCTTGCTGGCACGTCAGCTGTACCAGCCCTGTACATAACTACAAGCAGCATTAGCAGCCCTTCCTCTCATTATGAGAACTGGACTGCAGAAGTTGATCGGCCACAATCTACTTACATAAATTAGTTTCTCCAAGAGCATCTAATGTCAAAAATTTTCTGTTTGCTAGATTACACAAAGCAGTACCAATAATGAAGACATACACTGCTGAAGGAAGGCCCAAAAATGATAAACCAGCAAAGGACAATTCCAGGAAGATACTCCGAATCCATTAACATACCCGATTAAATCTCTTGCTGGTTTTATGGCATCCTGTACAGGAAAAGCCTGTGCTGCATTCGGTATAAAAATTACTGTAATAGATCCACAGGCTGCCCCATTAATGACTCCATTACATGTTCCTAACAGCACTGTGTACCTGGGCCACAGCAGGAGATAAAAGACATAACTGGGTTTTGTTTTCCCTGGTTGGGAATAACTACTGGTTACAACTTAAAATTAACTGGCTGCTTCCATGGCAGGACCATGGGTTACTCTGAAAAGATTTTTCATCATTCTCACTAGCTGTTTGTACAATTTCTAATTAATACTGTATTCTTCAAATAGTCTTTAAAGCCCTGTATGGTGAAGGCTCTGGCTGTCTCTGCCAAGTTCTTCAGGACTTGATTTGGCAAGTTTTTATTTGAATATCACTTCTCTAGAAACAATTATATGTTCAGACAACCTCCAGTATGCAACCTCTCCTTCCCCACATATATGTATGTTTTCTTTCAACTAAAGAAAACAAATGTAAAAAACTCAGATTTGAACTATTTCCACATTTAAGCCATTTCCCTGCTGGTTCTACAGGGTTCTTTCCCTTTTTTCTTTTGGGCAGCAGGTTTTGCAAGGACAGTCATATGGTTCTCCTTGTGGTTTTGTTGTTTATGAAATCGTTGTTCTCTTGCCCCAGGGACCATGAGTGGGGTTGCTTCACAAATCACAACCACAGTATATCCTGGGAGTTACAGTAAGAGCTGCTCTCCTTCCTCCACTGCATCCCCATTGTCTCTAGCTGGAAGCGCAATTTCTTGGGACATCCCAGGCAATACCCCTTTTACTTGAGCACCAGATCCTTTCTATGTCAACAGCAGTATCAAACAAAATTAATAAGCAGAAATAAGATCTGGAATATGAATGAACAGTAAAGCATCTTCCAAAAAAATTATGTTTTCCATGGTCAAAAGGAAAGGGACACATGATTTTTGAGCATGATAGTTACCATATGTATGCATAATTTTATTTCACTGTGTGCATGATGTGGACTGGTTTCTTACTATGAGTTTGCAGTGCATAAGCTTTGTGATTCGTCATTGGGTTTTACAGATTTCTTCAATAAAAAAAGCATCTTGAACCTTATACTGTGCAAAATGCTAAAATATTCAACCTCAGTAGTTATCGGAACTTTACAAAAAAAGGTAAGTCTGAGGTTTGTGCCTTTATAGTAATGCTTTTAATAGTAATTCAAGAGCTCTTTCAGTACTGTGAAACACTAAAAGCCAGTTAAATCAGTCATATCCTAAAATATGGATGCATTTCTCTGCCAAATCTACCTTATCTGCATAAGTCAGCTGAGGTAGTGTGCATGGGTAACTTCATTTGGAGGAGGAGAATAAAATACAAAGAATCAAACAACATTTAAGCTTCACCAGTGCTAACTCTTCAACCATTCATAGATGTGAGGAGCCTCCCAAAGCACATTTCAAAGGTCTCCATTTCAGTGTTAAGGAAACTTCCCTGTCTGACCATCCAGGAGCCACTGGCAGTCACACCTGAGCTGGGACCAAAGCCCCTTCTCAGCTGCACAGCCCACACTCAGTGAGACAGGCTCGACCTCAGGTTTCCCACAACAGAGTTTCAGATGTCTCAATCCTTAAAATAATTTCATCTTGGTGCAATAACGAAATCCTCTGAGAAGGGATCCAAACAAAGGAACCTCTGGGCTTTTATTCCCTCACAGTCTAAACAGGAAAAAGCCTGGGGGTCTTCAGCCCCTACTGTGTCCCCAAGTGTCCCTCCCCGTGCCCTTTGTTGTGCAAAGGGTCAGCAGTTCACATCCCAGGGAACCATCACTGACCCCAGGATGTCCTTCCCGCTGCCTGTTTTCAAAAAAATCACCCCTGAATATAGAAATTCTTGCCATGACACCATTTTCTGTTCTCCTAATGCTGGATAATCACAGAGACATCGGGAGATACCAGGATACATCTGGGGTGACTTCCTTTAGCCTTTTCCAGTTTGCCAGGTCATTCCTAAATCCACGACTACTTTTCTAAACAGTTGATTTCTTTGAGCAACACTGCAGTACAAATGTTGTGAGCCTGAAAAAAATCTCTACATTCAAAGAAAACAAAAAGCACATCACTTGGGAAGAATTCTTTTCTTCTGCAAGCATTTCCAAACCCACATGAGATCAGAAATAATCTTGGATGAAAAGAACAAATAAGCAGTTCTCACAATAATTTGTTACTATTCAGTTTTCAGACAATACAGAAATGTCTTCATAATTCAAAAGCCAATAAGTTAATGCAAGAAAATTAATTCTCCCATATCCCTTCCTGTTCTATGTGCCAAGCTGGTAATACCTCAGCATTTATCTTTCTGTGTTCTTGAACACTTTTCTGGCCCATGTCTAAGACTCCTCGGTGCTGCAGAAATGCCATTACTTCAACAACAAAGCAACTGGAAAGGTTTCAATATTCATGTTCTCCAACTATTCTGCATAGAGACACAACAGTGATGCAATTCTGAAATTCAGGATATCACAGTATTTCAAGTTGTACATGGTGTATGACACCATTTATTTTTGAGGTTAGTTCAGCTCTCAAACCACTGAGTTATTGATGCCTCAGCAATGTCAAAGGTCTTTTAAAAGGCCCTTCTGTTCCAGCAAAGGCTCACAAATCAAAGGGATGTGGCAAAGCAGTCCAGTGAGCAACACAAAGACCAGAGAACTGGCAGACTCATGTTCTGCCCTTGGTTCCACCATGTTTAACTTGGACCAAGCAGGATCTAGTTTGCATTAGCCTCACAGTTCTCATCCTGTATTTGAATGGGCAAACAATGCAATAAATTCATTAAGATAGGTTTGTTCAGACAAATAAAATGTACTGGTGTCATTTCCACTGTTCCCTTTCCTTGTACTGCCATGACTGCTCAGAGGGCTGAAGGCACCACTGTGGGTGAGCACTCTGAGTAGAACTGCCTGAATCAAACAGAATGAAAATACCTATAAAGACACACAATCCAGTGTGGCATGTTACAAAAAAGCCCCCAAACATCCTGCAACTGCACTGATATCTATTGGAATGTACAAAGAAAAAGTTACCTCACACAGGACGAACAGTGAAATAAAACAAATCGATTCAGCATTACAGAAATTAACAGGATCACTGCAATTAAGAGTAAATTTTCATCATAAATCAGAGCACAGTAACATTTAGCAAGCTTTAATAGCACTTATTTCTTAATTCAGATGATCTACAATCTTTGTCACTTTGAAAGTCACATGTGTTTGATATCATGCCTTTGGGGTTTTTTAGACAGCCTTACAATACCCACTCGCTCTTTTCTCCAAGTCCTCTGACTTCTCAGTTTTACTGCCTCTGGTCCACCTACACTTCTGACATAGTTACTCTCAATTTTTAAAGGTCTAATTCTCATCTCACTAAAACTAACGAGAAAAAAACAAATCAGCAAGAGCTGCACTAGACCAGTATCATGCAATGCTGTTGAGCACAGTTAGGTACCCAGCAAACAAACAAACAAAGCATGAAGCAAAATGCAAACTCACTCTGCCACGTTCATGGTGAGAAGCCAGACAAAATCTGTGAGATTTGTTTTCCTAAGGACTGCAAGGTCAGGATGGAGCTCTGTATTACTTCTGAAATCAGACTCGGTGAGAACGTAGGGAGGGATTTCAGGCAATTCCCCCTTTTGGCTGGATTCTGCACTGCCTGGCAATGCTAAAGGCTGACTGGTAGGTAACATGAGAGTTACCTGGGCATCTTTCTCCAGCCGTTTGAAGTCCGGTTTGTACTTGTCTGTGCTGACTTCCACTTCACTTCTTTCAGACTTCAGCGTGGTGACCAACATGAAAGGGATGAAATACACATTCTGGCACAAAAAGCATTTTCCTGCAGTACTTCGTGTGAGTTGGAATGTTTCTTTGTTTGGTTTTGTTTCATTTGGTTGGGTTTGTTTGGTTTTTTTCCCATTAAATCTATGCAAAGCATTTTCAAAATAAATTACTCTGTAAAATGTTTTGCTGCAACTTAAAAAAAAAAAAAATCAGCTTTTGTTATCATTCCACTGCTGAACATTATCTTAGGCTCCATAAAAATAATATATAGGAATGACACAAAATACTTGAACAAATAGGGGATTATTGCTTTGCCTTTAATCATTGCTTTACATGACATTTCAGATTATGTTTCCCTGAGAGCTTCCGACAACCTGACTTTATTCTTCAGAAGTCCTCTGCAAAGCATACTTCACAGTACCTTGACCAATAACAATGCCACTTTCTCTCCAATTAAATAAAAATTCAAGCATGGCACTTCAATACACCTTTACAGCTCTCTGGAACCTGCCCACTGAATCAATACTCAAGAACAGAAAAAGAAGTACCAGTAGCAAGTTGTCTTGGCACTCAGCATTGCTAAAGCCATTTTGAAGAGTTATTCTTTGGCACAGTGGCTTCAAGAAGAAAATAGTTATTATTCTCTCCATTTCAGAGTGGAAAAACAACTAAGCAAAGTACTTGAGGAGAAAAAACAAATGAAAACCAAAACAAGCGAGGCTGATGTTGAACTCCGATTCAGTCAGTCTGGGATCTTTCTGTCATGTTTTCCCTTTCTGACAGGAAACATGGACCAGTCAAAATTAAAAACAGTGATGTAGATGCAGCGAGAAGATTTCATCAGCTCAGAACGGCAATTCTAGTTAGAAAGAAATGTAAAATGACATCCAAGTTCAGTACTGCATTCTGTTTGATATACATCTGAGATTATAGCCATTAAGTCAAGCATATCTGAATGACCATCCTAACAGTGAGACTCTCTTCTGACAATTGCTTCTTCACAACAGATAACTGAAAGTTTTATTATCAAGTAGAAGTCAACAGCTGAAAATCTCTAAAATGGGAGGTCATTTTTCATCACCCCTACTCAAAAATCTGTTTACTTCTCAGTTCCAACCAGCCCATTAGATCACTTTGTCCTCCAACTATGAGTTGATAATCTCAATCTATTCCCAAAACATACGTGATACTTAAAGAAACCACAAATTCGGCTCTGTAAAAACACTGTCTAGGAGCTTCCTCAGGGTTTTAAAGGAGTGATTTAAGTAAAATGTGACCTACAATAAGAAAATAGCAATCTTTTCCCACGAACTAGCCAAAGTCCTGATGTATACTTTTCAAGGCTTTGTAGTGCAGTAACGGAAACATCTGAATCCCTTTAGATCCCGGTGCAGTGTCACCCTGGAATGGGAGAGCTGGTTCCAGCAGATGGAGCTCCAGAAAGGCGATGAGAAGTCAGCACCGAGTGCTCCAGCAGCTTCAGTAACACAGACTTTCGGGACAACCTGCCCAACCTGGCAAAATTCACCCAGCTCCTTCCTGATTCTAAATATTTTTGCACACATTGTTCCCCACATTCAGAACTTCCTGAAGCACAATGCAACCACAGTCTCTCAGCCTGCTGCTACTGTCAGTGCAAACACAGCACCTGGAGGTCATTGAATGATGTCATTTCACATCATTATTACAAACACAAAGCCCCTGCCTTCCCAGCCTGGAGTTAAAAAATAGTATTTAAAAAATTGCTGGTTCATGAAAGAATTATCAAGACAGAACATGGCAACAAAATTATATGAAGCTCTTAAAAATCACAGAATCATAGAATGGTCAGGGTTGGAAAGGACCTTAAACATTATCTCATTCCAAACCTGTGCTGTGGGCAGACACACCTTCCACTACACCAAGTTGCTCAGAGCCCCATCCAACTTGGCCTTAAGTACTTGCAGATAGGGCTTGCAGATAAAAATACTAATAACCAGGTCATTTTTGATCATTGATCATCAAACACTGCATTTTTAAATCCCACAGGACTTTGCTGTTTTAAATGCCACTAGACCACCTCCTTTGGTCTCTGTAGTAACTCTAACGTTAATATCAATGCCACCAAAAAAGAGCACTATTGTACCTGTTATATAATCTAAAGTTCAGGAAATGTTTTTTTCTGTCGTGGTTTCTTCAGCAGAAATAAAGTCTCAGGTAAATGTTTGCTGTTTTCAACTCTAAGATAAAGGCAAAGCATGCAGCCACAGAGTGTACACCACTGCTCCCACACTTGATAAAGAACCATGAACAGAGCCATTACCAGCAGTTTGCTGACCTCTCCAACAACTACACTCTTAAAAGCTTCTACTCCTGCATAGACTATAAAGCAGATTATTATAAATGTCTTATGTCAAATACAGAATCCACAAGCTGACCTTTGATGCAGCCACGTCTAAAATTTAACACGCCGTCATCATGGGGGAAGAATGTTATTTGCAGACTGATTCAGCTTTTGAAGAAACAACTCTCTCACGCGCACACAATGGAAGTTTATGTATTTTAGGGGCAGTGGGGAGTGCACACCTGGAATGGAGAAAGTTATCCACCTGCAGCTCGCTCATGAGGGCGAGCAAGAAGGTATTGAGTTACAGAGCAATTAACGTCAGCGTTTCGCTGTCAAGGTGTGTTGCAAGCTGCACAAACAGGAGCTCAAGCAAAGGGACCTGGTCTTCCATGCTCTTCCACAGACATGACACGCTCTTCAGCAACCCTTTGAAGCCCAAAGACAATTTGCATATAACTACTGAAGGGCTGCTGCGCAGGTACGTAATTAGCTCAAGCGAATGCTTTTGTCTAAGAAAAAAGAAAACCCCCTCAAAGTGCAAGAAGCAGTTTGTGCCCGCGCAGTGGGGTGGCTCAGCCGGCACAGGTGGCCACGGTCCCTGCCCACAGCTGGGTCAGGCTGGTGGCCAGAGCGGCCCGCGGGGTGGCCCGGTCCCGGCCTGGGTAGCCCCTGCCCGCGGGCCGCAGGCGGCTCCGGCCGCAGCCCCGAGTGCCCGTCGGGGTCAGTCCGGGGGCCCGACCTGCGC
>VZTA01008434.1:384210-435153 GCA_013398855.1 Mohoua ochrocephala | reverse complement strand
AGGTGAGCGGCTGCGGCAGCGCCCGCCCTCCGCCGGCGGTGGGGATGGGAATGGGACGGGATGGGGTGGGGTGGAATGGAATGGGATGGGATGGGATCATAGCCCGGGGTTACGGTCCCACCGCAGCGCTCGGGCGGGACCCGGGCGTGTCGCTCCGCACCGGCGCGAAAGGCTCCGGGAACGGCGGAGAGGAGCGCGGGCACCGCTGCTGTGTGCTGGAATTGGAGTGATTAATTCCTCTCGGGAAAAAAACATGAGGAAAACATAATTCATATTTCGCCAAGTTTTAAATCAGCTGCACTCTGCACCTGCTGCCAAGGCAGGGTTTGCCAGGGTGCAGCCGTTTACCCCCAGCACAGGGGTCAGCGAGTTGCACCACAGGAATAATGCCTCACAGGGCTCACACCTCAGATGGACCAGGTTATGAACAAATCACTTACATAAATAAATAATTAGATCTAAATAATTTAATTCTTTAATTTGTTCATTAACATAAAATTCATAAACAAAATAAATATTTAAAAATTTAACTTGCCTCTTCCATTAAAGAAAACCAAACCCATAGAAATTGCAAATAGATGTGCAATACTGAAAAATAATTGCATTACTTTGGCCATTATTATAATCATATCAATCACACAGCTTCAGGGTTACAAGGGAAACAGCTCTGAAGAGATTAACAGAAGAAAGGAGCCTGTGGAAGGAAATCAACAAGGCAAAGGAAGGCAAAGGTATACACGGCCAAGGGAGTGGCAGGACAAACAGAAGGACTGGGTTGACATAAAGAAACAATGGGCACATTAACAGGAACAGTGGGTGGATAAGGTTAAAAAAAGAATTTATTAGCTGCACACCAACAATGTGGCTCGTGATGTGAGGAACAAGGGGTGGGTGGCAGGATGGGCTCACGCTCCGGTGCTCAGGGTGCAGCTGCTCTGAGAGAGGAGCCCAGACACCCAGTGATGGAAGGACGAGTCCTTCATCTGACAACAGCCAAGAAGTCCTGATTGTCTTCACTAAATCAAGCACTTTAGCTCAGTGAGGGATAGCATAAGGAGTTGTGACAAGCACCTTCCCAGAGCTATTTCGGTACAAATGCGAGCCCACATTTCCCAGCATAAAATACCTGTTTACATACATTTCATTTTTTGAATTGTGAGGCTCGTACATTCCAGCTCACAGTGTTCACAATGAAGCAAGATTTCCTGCGTAGTTCTGCACTTCAGCCCATTTTCAGTAGCCAGTCACAGCTAACTTAAAGAACATTTTTATTAATAATCACCCCAGAATATACTCTAAATTGCTTTTTACAAGTTTTAGAATTTTATGTTGTAGGGACAAAGTTGAAAAAGCTAAAACGGAAGGACAAATTTGCTCCTTGGAGCATAGTATCGTATGTTTGAGAACAGTTGTACTTTTAATACCTGACAGTAAAATAAAATAAATATTTTAAGTTAAATGGATAGCATACTAAGGAAAATTAGAGAATTTATAAATATATGAGTTTAACATTCAACAAGTACTTTACTTGCAGTTTTCAGGATTCAGGGTCAGTGGTTTGAACCTCAACCGAGTTATTTACTCAGTAAAAGTTATTACTGAATGTGGTCCCCAAATGAGATTTGTACTCCAAAATCCTCAGAACTGTTTGGAACTCAAAGACTCCAATTTTAAAAATAAGGAGGTATTAGCAGAGCTTCATTAAGTATTAAAAATTCTGCAAGGATTTTACCTAAAAACCCACTGAGTCTTTTAAAATTACTTTTTTTTGTACAAGTGACCACACCTGTTCATGTAGCATCTCAGGAGAGACTGCATTCTATGGAAAACAATCCTAAAGACCTTCTGGCTTTGAATACAAAAATTTCAATGCTACAGAGTCTCAACAGAACAAACAATAAGTCTGGCCACACAGGAAAATCAGTCTGAGTGGATCAGGATGAGTCTGTCAGATGCAAACCTGAGACAGCTGACAATCTGCAGAAGTGTTACAGGATCTCTCGCTGGGACAGACCTCTGAAGTCAAAGGTATGAATTATTACCAGCAAACTAAATACTCAAATACCTTGTTTAAAGCAGCATTTCTGTTAAACTCTTAATCTATTTCCAATTATTTGTATAGTCCTGTACAGGAGTGCAACTGTCTGCTTATACCAACAGAGAAAGCACCTCATAACATTTCTCCTGTCAACAGGATACACACAAGTAAAATGGGATAAAATTCCTTTTACTCTGCACAAGGTTGTCTTTCCAGATTACGGCAGTTATGTAATAATTATGAGACCTGTTATCATTTACAGAACAGGAAATGGCTTAGCATTAAGTGGTTTGTCCATACTCACTTATTAAATCAGCAAGAGATAACTAGGAAAAACATCTTGACCTCTTGAACACACATCCAAACAATGGAGCATTTTCCCCCTCTATCAGCGGATCACCTGCTCTAAAAACTATTGCTCTTTGTTTTTGATTAAAATCAAAGGTCCAGGCAGTGCCAGATGTCTCCATTTTAGCACAACAGGATTTCTGAAGTATTCTGAGCAAGGAATGGGAATGCAGATGGTGTTACTTATGTATGTTTTGCCATTCATGTTTCTTTAAAGAGCTTGTGGATGAAAATGACTCGTTTCAGGATATTACTGACTGATGGCTTGTCAGCTGACAAATTACAAGTTCCTTCCCATCTTTTCTGGGATAACATTATGCTGTCTTCCCTCCCTTCCTCTTCTCTGCCTTTCCTAATTTAAGCCTCAGAGGTCCTTGCAAACACAACTCTGCAGATGAATTCAAGAGTTCAGTAACACTCACATGGGCAACTGAACTCCACTCTACCTACTAGAAGGGCAAGCTTCAAACTTGCATCAAAAAAGATCTTTAATTTGGGAAAATTACTGCCTTCTTCCTTCTTCTAAGAAAAAACGGATGCCAACCTTCATGTTCACTCTAATTAACAACGGAATTAAATTGAAGAGTATTCACTTACATTATACACAATTCTGTAACAAGAAAACATAGGACTTCAGTTGCCAATGTTTTGAACAAATATGTTACTTTCCCAATCTTACCCTCTATGTTATCTAAACCCAGTATCATCTAAATCACCATTCTGTCAGTGTTGCAAAAATAAAAACATGAGGTTGCACATCCATGCACACAATGACTTTGAAGATTCAGGCTAAAGCACGACTAAAACACTCCAATACTGAAGTAATAATTTTGCTAAATATTCAAATTCTGAAACAGCCAATTTAAACTTAAGTAGGTCAATGAAACTGTTGAGAAGTTACTGGGGAAATAACACGAGGCCACACAATTCTGACACTGGATGCTATTTCTGTGAAGGTGACCCATGGCAGGTGGGTCAGGTGGCAAAGGCCACAGAAACCAGACTGCAGTCAGGACACCTCAAACTGCATTACACTCACACAATGCTTTACATCTCACAGCACCCTCTTGAAAAAACAGGCAAACAGTTCACATTTATGTACTTAAACTTTATTTCTTCATAATTACAGGCTATTGTTAGAATTTTTAAACAAAAGGGAAGTCTATAAATAGAGGCTAATCCCACCTGAACAAGTTGTTTAAAAAAAAAAAATAAACCAAACAGTTAAAACTTCATAAAGTAATGCCATTTAGCTCACAGCAGTGGTTTGTTGGTAGTCTGAGTAAAAGTCCTATAGTCAGAGTCAGTAACATGAAATGTAACATCAAATGACTCAAAACTTTAAATTCCATAAAGGAAAGCAGGAATATATATATAATATATACATATAATATTGTGTTGGTCCACTGAGTATACATTTTTAACAAAAGATAAGAAACTATGTAATCCAGTTAAGCATGTGATTTGCAAGATTAGTGTACACTCATTACAAAGATGTAGAAGATAAGTTATAACTATTTAATACTTGCAAAATTTTAAGTTACTTTTTTTGAGCAGGTGTTTAAATGCTCATCTCCCAGTGCAAAAGAAAAACCATCCCAGTCAGGTTACTCATTTTTTTCCTGAAAAATTGAAAACCCTCAAACTCATGCAACAGCAGCATTGACAGGTAATGGGAAGAGCTTAAATATACTGAAGCATGGCTGAGTTCTCCCCCTTTGCCCCAGTGCTGTGTGTTGAAACACTTCAACTTCTCAAAAGAAATACCACAGGTTAAAAGTGCAAGAAAAAAACCCCTTCTAGATGTTTCTGCTGCTGCCATCCATTTTTCTTAGATAGGGCACAAGATTATTCTTTTTGGAATTATTTTAAGGAAACTGATTTTCCAAATAGAATTCTTTCTAAGTGAACAATAAGTTATTTTCATTAAGTTATTTTCATTAACATTCTATCAATCCTACTCTGACTCAGTGACCATTCAGAAATCATTCAGTTTAAGGTGCAACTATCAGTTGGCATTCAATAAATTACATATACAGAAAACAACTGTGGTTAAAAAAAATAGAAATCAGACTACCTGTTTTTTTCTTTCTATTCTCAATCCTATTTCAAATGGAACTTATTAGCTTGCCAGTTCAGCTGCATATTTCACAGGCAAAAGTGGCTCAAATAGCAGTGGGGTCTCACAATTTGACAGTCACCTTAGCCAACAGCAAATGCACATGAATCTTCAGCTTAATTGCTTCATAAAACAAAATAACAGGTCTGTCTTAAAACCTATGACCATGCAAGAAAAGCAATAAAGGTTTCAGAAAGACAAACTCTTTCTGATGGAGACTCCATGAAGATTATGTTAAATCCAACATAAAATCTTCAATGAGGAGAAAAAAAAATCTATATGCATACATATAAAATAAAGCACTCCACAACTCTGGCATTACTAAAACCTCTTCAGAAGGATAAAAGGTTTCCAGTGACTAACTGCTTGATGGGAGACAGTCAGCCATGACAGAATAATTGCTGTGTTCACTTTAGGCTCAATTACCAACTGCTGATAGATTACAGTCAAACCCCAATCTCTCCATCTGCATTTTAAACTGATTTGCTTTCAGCTGGGAAAAGTACTTTGTTCTCCTGAAAACTTGAGAGAAATTGAACGCTAAACTTAACAGTTATTCAAACAATAACCAAAAGGATTGAATTTAGCAGAAACATTCACATCACTTTCAGAAATTTAAAACCTTTCATAGTTTCTTGTATATATGCATTTTCTGATTAACATTTAAATAGGTTAGGTACTCAAGAAAAGGGACAAAACAGTTTACGTAAGATAAAATCTTATTCTAAACTTCATGCTTCTGATATTTCAGATTTACTGAGTGCAATAGCCAGTTCCAAGTCTTCTTGCTCTTGCTGTTTTAGTCTTGCCAATCTTTCTTTCTCTTCTCTCTCACTTTCTCTCTTAGCCCATTCAATCATGTCTTCCTCAGTAGAATACTGCATTTTTAAAAGACAAAATAAATCAGATTAATAATACAATGATAATTATTACTGTGCAAATGCTCAGTTTAAGGGACAATTAGTTTTTCAACAATTGTACATATTCTAGTCTTCAAATATCACTTGTTTTGCAGTTGTAATAGACTAAGATTGGCTTAGTCTAAGGTTTAACTACTCAGAAGTGCACTGAAGCCACCAAAGTAATGTATTTTAATGAAATATGCCATGTGTCAAATTTCAGTATTAAGTTTCAAAAACGTTAGTGAGCAGAAAGTGCTATAATTCAAATACAGGGTTTTTTTGGATAAAAAACAGTCTTTACAATAAAATCTGCATAAATCAGGAGAACATTTTGCAAAGCACACTCCAACTGACACTGCAGGCCGTCCTGATTTACCCTGCTTTCATTAGGGATGACTTTTCCAAGTGACAACGACTGCAAAAATTTAGCTGTGAACTGACTGTTTCTGAATGTGTAGGTGAAAAATACTGCCAAGAAGCAGCAAAATAATAAGGTAACTGTAGAGTTAGGAGTCTGGTAGTAATACAGAAAAAGGTCAGCATGATATGAGAGGGGGAAAAAAAAGAACAGATTATTTCCATGTATATTGATGAGAACCGATTGTGAACTAAATACCTCTGGCACGATGATTATGAATCAGAGACAGTTAAGGGTATGATCTTAAATAAAATACAAAAGATTATGCTAAAGTTTCTTTCTAGTAAACATGCAGAAAAATTAAGAGGTAGGTGAAGCCCCTGCCTTCATGGATGACCCAGCATTAACTGAAAGGGTTAGAGGTTAGAGACTCCAGGTCTCTGCTTTGAGCTGCTTCTTTGGGAAATAAAAGCAGAAACACCTGAGTTTTCTCCATAGTGCACTCAGTGTTTTCAGTACTTGCAGCTGGAAAAGAATACTTTTTCCTTCATAAAGATAATAAACATTTTTGCCACTCCTCCAAACTGGCTTCTCAGACCCCCTAACTACTACCACAGATGGATAACCACATTTCAGAAGTTATCATGCTACAAGACACACCAACCAGTGCAAGTCCACTTTGAGAGCCTCACAGCCCTTAGTTTACTTCAATCAAGCACATAGTTTATTAGGCCTGAACAGAAAAAGAGCAGTATGGTCAAGATACTGTAAATGCAAATTGCATTTAACAGGTATCAGGCTTGAAAGTGAGATGATGCCTTTCAAAACTTCTACTTGCAAAAGCTCAGAAGAAAAAAATAATATATAGGCATGCACAAACCTTTAAATTTGCTTCTACTGCTTGGACACCACGACTTCTATGAAATGAATTCTGGTTATAAGGAGAGACTTACTACTTTTTACTTCATTGTGCATAAGTCTGGAATTCACTAACCATTCAAAACTCATCAGATTATATTTCATTAACATACACTGTTATGAGGCTGTTTATCAATAATTCAGTACATTAAAATTATGACCAAACAGTTCAGTGACAGTTAAATTAAAAGCACATTTTGGTTTATTTTTAATTGGATAGTTAACAGTGTGCTTGTTATAGATTTATAGTTTAAATTTGCTGCACACATTGATAAAATGGATAATCCCTAGGACATCGATATTTCTGAAATCCTCTCTTCTAAAAGCTAGGAGGCCTCCACGAAAAAAGGCATAAAACCAATGCAATTTAAACATTAACTACAACATTTTGCAGCATTTTGTTTTAGGACAGCCTCAGCTGTAGAGTAAATGTAAACACTGTTTTAACTGGAAGCAATATCCCTTTCATACACGGGATATGTTTTAATAATTTAAATTAGAACGAAGACTTCAGTGTGAACATTTCAAAGCTGCCGTTATACTGAAACAAATGTAAAAAGTGTTTACTCACAGTACTGAAGTTTGCAAAATTGTTGGGGTCAGCCTCTTTACTGATGCTGGTGGGAGCAAATGGATCACAGAATAGATCTGCTTCTTGTTCTTTGGGAATGTCTGGGGTGGGGAAAGGCTGAAATGGATCGCTCGGTTTAAAGGAATCTGAAGAGTCTATTTGATTGATAGGTCTTTTCCCTTAGATTAAAATGAATTTAAAATGAATTTAAGATAGCAGGTAATAACATGCCAAAACTAGTAAAAAAACCCCATTCAAAAGCTACTTTGAATGCAACCTCTTCCCACAAACTAGTGGAGCTGTAGCTTCAGAGGAAGGGTTGGCAATTTAAAAAATGAGGGTACAGCCCACACTTTCTGAAAGGGTAATCGGGTAAAAAGGAACACATGTATGTTAATGAGTCAGGAACACAGCTATATATTAAATAACTATTTTGGAAAGAGAATTTCTAACAATTTAGAGCACCTATTCTGTCAGCACAGTATTGTTTTCTGGTTATCAACTGTCTTTGATCATTCTAGCAAGGCTCTTCTATTACTTGTTTGGATCAAATTAAGGCAGTTTTATTCAGAGACCAGAAATACATTACACTTGTAAGTTTTCAAAACACCACGTCCCCTCACTATGCTAAGACCAGGAATTTCTGCAGTTTAGAACAAGGAGTATGATAGCAGGCAATCACAGGCTGAGCTGCTTTGTTAACTCTCGCCAAAGTAGTTGCAAATAAACAGAATCAGGGACAAACCCCCCCTTATCTTGTTAGGTTTTTTTCAGCTTAACCCCAGCCAGCTTTCAACAGCTTTGAGGATATTAACCCAAATACTTTCGGGAATAGCTGAGCTGAATTTCATCCCACCATTCCCTCTGTATGTTACTGTTTACACAAGAGGTTTCAGTGCAGTTTCCTGAATCCTACTACCGGGTTCTGCAAGTGGTTCCACACTTGCAGTGGCTGTATTTTAAAACTTACTTCTGTTTCCATTTCAGGTTAAAACTGCGGAATTGAACCGAAGTGCTTATTACTTCACATACCACTAGTGAAAATTAGTCTAAAAATTGTTTTGTAGGAGCAAAAGAGATTCTCATCTGGCAGTGATTTAGAGATTTGGAGAACATCCCCTTGGGAACACAGGATTTTACTTAGACATTTCCCAGATAACCCTTCCTTCTCTCTCACTGATGATGTTCTATCCATGTATCACTGATGACGATATTGTGGCTGCCCCATCCCTGGAAGTGTTCAAGGCCAGGTTGGATGGGACTTTGAGCAACCTTGCTCTAGTGGAAGGTGTCCCTGCCCATGGCAGGGGGGTTGGAACTGAATGATCTTTAAGATCCCTTCTAACCCAAACCATTCTGTGATTCTACAATTCTGTTACTTGCAAACAATGCTTGCCTATTTCTTGAAACATGTGGGAAAAGCAGCTCCAAATGACATCCAGGGAATTTTATTTCTCCATGGGAAGGGTTAATAATTGCAAGAATATAAAATACAGAATCACCAAATCTTCCCCAAAATCAAGAAATGAGGATGCTTATCAGTATCTAGAGAGGCAACAGAATTCAGAGGCGACAGCCCTTCTACACATTTTCCAGTAGAGAAAAGAATTAAAAGAAGGATTTTTGAGTATTTCTTTGAAAAAGCATTCCATTTTTTCAAATCAGACCAAGGGAGTCATTTAAAATAATTACATTTAAAGTACCTCAAATTTTATTTCCATTAGGAAAAGAATTAATTTGGAATGGTTATCAAGATAACCACATTTTTAACCGTGCATATCAAATCAGCCTATTTTTTTTCTAGTCATCTGTTGCTAAGGATGCTGCTGTTTCACCCCTAGAAGCTTGTATTTCAAAAGAGCACCACGTCACAGTCACTCCCACACAATCAAGTCAGAAATCCTTTTTATGTTTAAATAAGGACCAACATCAAACATTCAAATTATCATCACTTGCCATGTCAGCTGTTCCAATGTTATTTACAATGGAAATGATTACTTGCAAGGCATTAGCATGAACCAGATCTCACACCAACATTAGAAATTAAACAGCTGAGTTTAAACTTCAGAATGAGCACGCCTGTATCTACTGTGTTCCACTTCTTTGGAGGAAAAGATGAATATATGTTTAAGTTTCATTCCACAGTTTTTCAAAACACCTTAAGACTCAGCCATATAGTGTAACAGTGAAAAAAATGATGCAGTAGAGTTCATAAAGACAATGAAACAGAGGACAGAAATTTTTAAAGGAATACTAGAAATGTATTTTCCTATGTTTGCAAAAAATAAAAAAAGGAGAGTGAGGAGTCTGCTGTAACATGGTCTTGTTGCAACCACAAGAAGGTGTTGCTATCCATGATAATCAGAGCTTTTTCTGGAAAGCAGAGTGGTTTGTGCCATGGAGCATCCCTGAGGACTCCTCTATCACTGAGGAGAAAACAGCCCAGGGAACTTGGGTTTATTACTGTTACTGCTACAAACCTCTGGAAAGGCCACCTAGAAAAACTTAACCTGGAAACCTGAGCCAGTCATTTAACCCTATTTAATTCATTTTGCATTAAATCCATTTGTGTTTGCAATGTATAAAACACGCTAAATTCTCGCTTTAAGCATAATTTAATTCAAGATTCACAGTGTATCACATTAGTAACCATTTAATTTGCAGCTATGCTGTGTTCTTGCACACATTTGTAATAAGTCTTTTTTCCTGTTTTCTAAATCCTTTGTCTCTTCAAACTAGGATCCCAAACACCATGCAAAACTTAACTCTGAGGAAACGACCAAGAGATCAGGAATGGACTTGTTTCACATCTTGTTCATTTATTTTAAATTCAGACCCTTCACCCTCCCCTCATAATTTCTGTCCCTCTGCCAACATGAAGCAGCTGATTGTTACCAGTGTCAGCTCTTACCAGGTGGTGGTGGACAGGGCCTGGTGGGAGTTCCTGTCTTAGGGGGCAGTGCAGGAGGAACATCCTCATTTTTAGCGGGTGGTTCCTCAAATAAGTTTTTAGTTATGGTGACACTGCTGACAGAGCCGGACGTGGAAGAGCTAAAGGGATCCTCATTGTTGGCCTTCAACAAAGAAAACAGCAACACACACATTTTCAGTGCAGTGCTACCAGACATTCTCTTCAATAATACAGTATTAAATCAGAACTGAAAGTTTGGCCTAAGACTTTTATTTGTTTTCACACATATCCACATACTACAGAAGACCGAACAGAAAGAAAAATCAGGAATGGCTACTGTTACAGCACTATAAAGTTGAAAGCAGTTAAACATGAAAAGTAATATTTTTGCTGCTCAACTCAGCAAATTTAAAAATAAATAAGTAAATTATAATATCACTGGAAATAGAAAATACTTATCAAGCTGAAAAGATTGCATTCTTCACAGAATTGCAGGACAATTTGCTATCAAGACCTCTTTTTCAAGCAAGTCAGCCATTATAAATGTTTAGTAGTGGCAAAAATGTAACGAAACTGAGTAAGCTCTGTCTTGTCACTGCAGTTTCATGCATTTTCTGTGAGTAGCAGCAGCTTCACATTACCTTTGACAGCGTGCTGAAGTCAGCAAAGCCACCTTCAAAGGATTCGCTTCCAAACAGGGAGGCAAAGGGGTCTGTAGCTAAATACAAATCAAGCAAAGAATAAGATTAAAAGTTAAATATGAAAGACTGAAAAAAAATCCCACTACAAAATAGCAACTGTTACATATTTTGCAACATAAACTAATTCAAGTGAAGTATTTCATGAGGTGAGTAATTCAAGTTATTAAGTAGCTTTTTCAAAAACTCTAAGTGTCAACTTCCAGTTAAGAATAATAAATCTCCTGAATGGGAAGTAATTCAAAAGAAATACTCATATTATGCTTTCCTACATTAAAAAAAGTTAAATTCCACTGAAAGGATCAAATAACCATACTACTGGAAATGCTCTGCTGAGATACATGTATGTATACACACAGAGGTATTTTTTTGTGTGCATACACCCATAAATATATATATACAGAGAGAGAGATATATATATATTTATGTGTATATATATGAACATGAACCAGAGCTCTTTTCTGACTGCAGACCCACTCGTGGAATCAAGTATCTGAACCTCCTACCATCCCAGTCTAATTCAACAGTACCCTTTCATTCTCACGTGCCTAAAATTTGTAAAAACTGCTTCTCTGCTGTAGAGCAGGAAGTGCCACACTCACTTCTGCATCTCTAAAAAATATCATTTTCCTCCTACAATTAAAATGAACAGGTTTACAATACAAAATCACACATGGATTCCTGTTTTGGATTATCACTTGTCAGTGCAGTTTAGGAAAATAGGAGTTGAGAGCCTCCCCTAGAACATATTTAGCCCTCACATGAGAGAGGGTCACAGAAGGAGCAAACTTGAGCAGTAAAAAATCTCGATGAAGTAGTTACTCTATTCCACATCTACTCTTGTAGTGCAGAGATATCCTGATGGTACTTAGAAAGCAACATGAAATCTCAGGTCCCAACCCTAATGGGAAGCAGTACAAACCATCCAAATAGTCCAGACACTTAGATCAGGATACTGTCCCCGTTTTAGGTAAAGCAGAGGAACAGTTCTCGTGGAATCAGTCTTTAGTGATACACACTACAGATAAAGAGTAAGTTCTGGTTTATAAAATTCCCCCCTGAAAACAGGCACCTTATGTCACACTTTATAGGAAAATTCAGAAAACATGGGAAATCCCTAAAATGCTCTGTTGCAAATTCAATTAAAGACTAGAAACAAAAGCAAGTAAAAGCAAATAAAAATAAAACCCAAGAAGCTTGATATGTATAATCTACTTTTACCTAGATCATTTGATGTAGTAACAGTGGTTCCACCAGGAGCAAAAGGGTCATTCTTCTTTGATATCTCTGTCTAAAATAAAAAATTCCTTTGGAGGGAAATTTGTTTTTCAGCTTAAAAGATTCTTCAATCTAAGAATACAGTCACGATTTATTTTAGTTTAGAAGTTTTAAGATAACACATTCTGGAAATAGCTTTTATCAGCATCAGTAAACAAGTCTGTTAATACAAACTCCTCCTCTCTGTTTTGATTAATACTTGGGAAGGATGGAAAAAAGGTACAATATGTGCAATATACTTGGTAACAGCTAACGCAACAGTCAGGAATATCTACCACTCATTTTGGTCTCAGATTTCTACAACCAGAGCCATCTTCATGAAACTATAACTACAAGATTCCAACACTCCAGAGATGTGTGGTAAAGCATTTAGGATGAAAGTATAATTTCAGAAGTACAGATCTCAAGAATCCACTGCTAATCCCACACCACAGCTCTGAGCTCCCTTTTTTTCCTTCCTTTGGACTGCAATAAGACCAAGAATTGGTTACATTAGAACATCAAGACTTTGAAAAGGATACTGTGCCAAGTATTAGAAATGGTAAAAACCTAATTTTTGAGGCTGGAGGCGTAGGCTGTGGTGTGTAGTATGACCTTGAGATCTGCACAATGTGCACACCACTGGGATGGGCAGGGCCACCACTGTCAGGTGCAGTGATTTCTCACTCTCTTGGCTGTTGTGGGTGCACCTCAGGCACACCCTACAGTCACTTAACTTGCTTCTTAATCCACATGTATCTTTGAGTTTTATATGTGTCTATGCATATTTCATGCACACACAAAGCTGGAAGTGAGGCATGAACAGAAACAGCACTGAAAAGGAAATGAGGTGGCAAAAGAATGGAGACAAACTTAATGACATGAAGCATTTCAGCTGCTTAAATTGTCTTTTGTCTATCGGCTTCAAATATTACACATTCAACAAGTTCTAGTCTACACCAGCGAGGGTTTTACGCCCAACTCTACCCTATTAAAGGCTCAAGACTATTCAATAACTCCTCGTTTATAATGCGTGCGACTAAAAGTTACACTGAAGTACACTCGAAAGAGGTACATTCAGTAGGAATCTCCACATTATGAGACAGCTTTGGTGATTCTTATTAAAAAAAACAAAACACAATAAAACCTAAGCATACACCTACAGAACAATTTGACTTTTCTGAGGGGAAACCCCATACACCACCTCAGATTTCAGATAAAATGCAGCACATACTTCTTGATCCTACAGAGCGTGGAGGCAAAAATCAAGTGTCTCAACACAACTCGGTGAGGTTTATCCTGCGTTTCTTTCCATTTATTAAGTTCCACCAACTAACAGAGTTGTTGCACCAACAACAGAGCTTATTGTCAAATGCTCTTAGCTGTGGAGCAATGAAGATCCACAATGAAATTCTTAAAAAATGTTTTTATTTTTACTTCTATTTCATCTGTGACTATTTCTAGAAAATAGGACGCAAAAAAGACAAGACAGAGCCAGGGGATCAGAGGTAACCTTTATATGACTTCTGCATATCAATTTTTTAAAGCATGTACCAAATAGGTTATTTTGTCCAAAACACACATATAGCAAGCAATAAAAGGTGTGACACCAAACTTACTGTGGTATTATTACTGTTGTCTGCAGAGCTAAATGGATCAGTGCCAGCAGTCACAAAAGGGTCGGTGGAGGATTGTTTGAAGAAAGAGTCAGCTGCAAAAGGGTCTGAGCCTTTGAAGGGATCACCACCAAAGGGATCTAAAAAGTAAACATCTCCTTAACATTCCTGCTTGCTTTACTTAGCTAATAGCCGAAAAACTAAACCATATATGGCTTTTTTCATACTGCCACAAAGTGACTCGTTTAAGACCAAGGACCTTTGAGGTATGAAATTCACCTCTGAATAATTTGTTATTTTGTGAATGATTTGTGGGATTCAAAACATCAGACAAGCCAACATTTTCTGCACATCATGAAACAGTACTTTCAGAATCATCTCAGCATATAGGTTCTTTAACCAAGTCCCTTAAAAATGAAGCATTTTACAGAACCTAATGTTTCTAAGAACTCTCCTGCCCTCCTCTCCTGCAAGCCCAACTGATGTTTCTTATTTGGCACTATTTTACTATTGCTTTCCCACTGGTTATTTGGCTTTTTTGCCACCAGTAACTCCATTCAGGACCAAGCAAACAATGCAATGACATTGCCCATACAGTCAGGCCAAATGGAGACTTCCCACCTTTTCCATACTTGATTCTAAAGGAAGTTGGTAAGTTAAGAGCCTTTAAAAGAGCACACTCTACTACTACTTTGCATATAAAACAGGCAGCAAGTGTTTGGGGCCTTCTCTTCACCACCTTCACATACTTAAATCCCAACTAAGGAACTTCCAACAAGAGCAAAGTTCACTGGCAATGGACTTCTCTGAAAAGCTTTAACACAAGTGGCCAGGTGCTAATGTCACATATATCATATCATGACTTTTTGTGGCATTTCCACCTACTTTTTTCCTCTGAAAGTGGTGACACTTTTCCCCACTAGCAAGAACCATTTAGAAAAACAAACACATTACAAATGATAAAGTTACTTACCAATTTTTCCAAAAGGGTCATCTTTGAAGGGATCACCTGTTCAAAAGAAAAGCAAATATTCATTAAGCAGCTTATTACCATCACGAAACTCATACAAAAGCAGCCATCTCCAAGCTGCATTTCCGTTGGCTGTTGTCCACAAACACCCACATTATGCAGTATTACCACTGCAGTAATCCAGGCCAACTACTGAGACGAGTCCCAGTTTTGTTTCATTGTCACAGACACTGTGGATGATAGCTCCTAAGTGTTTACTTCAGTACTGGATGCATGATCCCAACTCATTTCTACTTCCTCATGTAACATCTGAGAGACAGATATCCTGTCTCTTAGCTGTAGGTATCTACCCTTGACTATACTGAGTGCTCAAAGCCCTAAAGTTTGGCTCTTAACAGACGGATCTTTACTCTTCTGAAAGAAAGGCCTTGTCATGTGCCGTAAGACCAATAATAACAAAACTCAAGCAGTATCTACACAGAAACATTCAAGCTGTTTTAAATTAGTTTAATTTATTCATTAAAAATATTAAATCTGCACTGACATTCTTTCAGAAGCCAAGTGATCTGAAACAAATTTAGCTTATTTTCCTTTCGAAGCAATACAAGCTAAATTGATCAGACCGTGTTGATCTGAAAGCATGTTAAATCATATTAATGTGGCTGAAAACATCTGCTTCAGCAGTTAATTCAAATTAACTCCCCTTCTCCAACTGGCTCCATATAGGCAGATCATTCCTTCCATAAAAAACAAGAGCAGAGCAACATCATTCGTCAATGGCAAGTTCTTAAAATAAAGCCCAGCACTTCCACAAGACGAGCAGATGGTGCAGTTCCACATTACCTTGTTCTGAGAGCCAAACTCGCCAGAAGTAGGCCACAGCCATTCATTCTGAACCACCCACACCCTCCCCACAGCACAGCCCAGAGAACCCTCCACTGACCCGTTTGTGGATTGGGGCTGTCAATCACATTAGTGACACCACATGCATCACAAGTATGCCCACACCTTCACAGCCAAAATGCCACCAGGGCAGGGGCAGGGAGGGGCTGGGTAAGAGACATCTTCAGGAAGAGCAGTGAGGGAAAGGAGCAACTTTCAGAACTCATCAGGAAGTCCAGACCAAGGAAGGAGAAACACCCCAGAACTCTCATTTCTATCACTTCTATTTTTGTAATGCTATTGGCTCCACACTCCTGTCACCAACACATCTTCAGATTTATTCTATAAAGAGCAGTCTCAAGGTGAAGATGAGTCTGATGGGTTCACATAAGACCTGTTTCTGCAAATCTGCACTTAGACAAATGTTTACTTACTGCCAACAAAAGGGTCAGACTGGAAGAACTCTAAGCTGGCTTCAGAAACTAGATCAGGCAACGGATGAGATTCAGCATCAAATGGATCTTCCTGGGCGATGCAGACAGAGAGAAACCCATTAAATTTTTAAGACTCGCAAGGATGGAAAACACTTATGTCATCTCCTGTTACCATTCAGTGGTTTCTTAAAGCTTAAAGCAAAGAGACAGCTGGAATTCTATATAATTCATCAATGGAGAGCCAAAATATTTTTCAACAACCTGCCTGCTACACGAGATGAAATGTTTTCAAGACATCACACTAAATAAAACCAGTAAGCAGTGACAATTATTCCTCTATTGTTATATGACCATCATGCAAGCCTGAAACAGTTTAACCAGGATTTTTTTTAACCTACTTTTTCCTCCCCCAAACCTGAACAAACTCACTTTTTTAGTAACAGTTGCAGCTGGGGTCTCTTTCTCTTCTCCAACAGAGACTGCTGTTTCAGGACTATTCCTTATCTGTACAAGGATAAAAGCAATTCACCATAAATAAGTAAATACAAGACTGCACAAGAAAATTTTAAGTTTTAAATAGAATTACAGAATATACTAAAGCACGCTTCAAGAGGTTCATACTTATTATAGCCCATACTTTAGTGTTCCATAAACCCTGTAAAAGTTTTAAAAAAATAAATCAATCATGAATCTACTGAGACATAAGGGCGAACATTTAAAGCAAGGCAGTTTTAGATTTTCTGTACTTTTCCTTATTCTGCTCTCATTACACCAAATGGAGACAGCTGCTCTCCTTTAATGTTAATTCCGCTATTCAATTTATGATGTTTTGCTTTGGAAATAAATACAGAAAAAAATTTTATTGCCACTTTCCAGGCAAGCTAAAATTACCCCCTTCTCTGCTTATGAACTTTCAGATACGTGGAAACAGTCTCTCAGGAAAACACCCTGAAATTTCAGTTGTGCAAGTGTTTAAAAACATAATCAATCTTGGTACATTCTTAACTCATTCCAACTTCACAGCTGCAATGCATCGTGATCAAGCAGGCAAAACACTACTCACTGGAGACACACAGTTTGTTTGATCCTCTTCAGCTATGCTTTCCCTCTCGGCATTCTCATTAAGGTTTGCAGTTTCACTGCTGCTGTTGCTAAGACTAGAATGATCCACAGTTCCATTAACAAGGGTACTATGGGGCTGAGAGTGCCAACTAAATTGGTTATTTTCCAGTTCTTTCAGCTCAAGAAGCTTTGTCTGCACCTGTAAACAGAAATAAATGTATTTGCATCAGTATGGCAGCACATGGAAGCCAGTAAATGGCCATCTCCTCCTAAATATAAGGCGGGTGATATATGTCTGAAAACCTTATTTTGAAAAACAAATATAATAAAAACCTGTTCTGTCAATCAAAGGGTGAAATTTGAGAGATAAGCAGAAATTTAATTTAGCAGAAGTGCAGAGTGGTTGAGGGACACACCTTTTGCCAAGGAAGAAGACTGTCACTGGCAACACCAAGACTTGTTGCTACTCAAACTCATGAGAAAAGTTGCAAATGTTTCAGGGTTTTTTTGTTTTTTTAGTTTTGCTGGGGAGTTTTGGTTGGGGTTTTTTTTTTCTTATTTTTGTTTTGGGTTGGGGCTTTTTTTTTGCGCGCGCGTGTGTGGTTTGGGGGCTTTTTCTAAATTATGTATTTGCAATTTCCTTAAACTCAAAATTAAAAGGGCTGCTTTATCAGAATTCTCATCTTCTGAGAAAGAACATTACAATTTCATTATCATCTCCCACATGACTTCTGAAGTCTACAAAAACTAAATAATCTTCCTAAGCAGACACTTATATTTATATGTTGTTATTTCAGCAATATGCTTAATGCAGTGACTTACAGCAAACATTTACAACCAACCAGCCAGTTATGAAGGAATTACTGGAGCTGGCAGGTTATGCAAAAGGATAAACTTAGTTCAGATATTTGGGTACCTAAATCCCACTGAACTCTGCTAGGTCAGCCACCTAATTCTCAGGGTGTCAGCAAAGACACCACCAGCTGTCTTTCAAATTAACTGACCTCAGACCAGCCATTGGATAATCTTGCCTAAAGCACCAAAGCACCTACTGTTCCTTATTTGTGAGTCAAGAGCAATAAAATCAGGAGTACTGTTATAAAACCTAGTGAAAAAATGTCAGTGGTACAGTCAAGCATAACCATTTACATGATCAGTCTCAAATCTGTTCATGGCAAGCACCTCTTGCCATCTAAACACTGAAACAGTATAACCTTCTCTCCACCTGTGATGAAATGATGAAAAAATCCATTTGTTTACTTCTCAGTTTCTAAACTAAAAGCCATATTTTAAAATTATGAATGTTACAAGACTCGTTAGCAAGTTACAGATGTAAATGGTGTGAAATGACCACCCCAAAAGTCAGCCATTTCTAGGGTTCTAAGCTAGGCTTTGCCTTTTGTTTTCAACTTGGTATCAGTGTTAGTGGCTAATACATAACGCAGCTGGCAACAGGGAAGGAGAACCATGAGGAAAGGGTGTGCAAGCTTATGTATCACTGAAGTAATCACAAATCACTGATTACAGAGAGAAACTGAAAAAGCTCCATGCAACGGCAGCCACCTCAAAGCACAGGGCCTGAGAACCAGCGCAGACAGCTCTCTGCTTCTCAGTGTCTAATCTCAACCCAATTTCTTCTTACATCCACCTCACTTTCCCCCTTCAACAACGCACTAATTAAAGGCTATCAGCAATTTTATACCAACTTCACATCAATTAAAGAATTGTGAGAGCATGCCCCAGGCCATGGCTGAGGATGAAAACTTAAATAACTACTGGACACAGAGAATTTAGGTCTGCATTATCCATTTTTCATTCATTACATTACAACATATTATCCATGGAGTATAATAAATTAATCCCTTTAATTAATACACTTGGAGAAAGACCATGAAGAATCTGGAGTGACTTAAGTCAGCCTCTAAAAATCCTAACAACTACTAGCACAGAACACATGTGTAAGTAACTAAAGACATGAGCAAACAGTGAAGGAAAAAGGAAACAACGCCTTCCCCTTAAGACAAACCACACTAGAGGTTACCAGCTCAAAATACTTTTTGGGGGGTGGGTCTTTCACACTGCCTTACTGAATTGATTTCCTGTTGTGAATCCTGCAGATGTTGCTGAAGAGGTCCCAGCTGTGCTTTCCCAGACTCTATGCAATGCTCAAGCTCTGCAGTTTCTTGCTGCAGGCGACTCAGCTCCTCTTGGGCTTTGGTCAGTTCATCCTCATATGCTGAAATCTTTGATTCCTGACTTGTTATTTCAGCCTTCAGCATGGCAATCTAAAGCATGAACAACATTTCAAGTTAAAAAAAAAACAACAAAAAACCCACACTCAAAAACCCAAACAACCCAACACTATTATTTATGATCAGAAAAAGGAAAAAATCTCATAGCTATTGTAGAGATTATAGATCATACCTGAATGAACAGTTAATTCTCTATTGGGTGTCAGTAAGAACAGAGTATTTTAGCTGTTGTTCTAACCAACAGAGATATTTCTAGTATTGAAAAGATAACTTCAGACCTTAAAGAAATTCAATAGCTTTACGTTAGAAAAACATGACCTAAGATGATATCTTTTTAACCACTAAGAAATCAGTCCCAGTAATTAAGTGTTTCTAACTACAATTATATTGCATTATAGAATTTTGCTAACTGTTTGCTCTAAACCACATTTGTGTGCAAGTATATCTCAATATGTTTGTTGACATGCTGATACTAAATTAGGAACATTGAAGTCAGTGATGTATTTCCTATGCTCTGTCAGTCACAAAACCTTGACACTCAGGCTATTTATTCCTTAAAGCTTTTTCTCCTGCCCCAACAACTGTAACTCTGCAAGGCCGAGTTCTTCAAGACAAGGCATTTATTCTTCCAAGGGCCTTGGCCACCAGACCTTACCAAATGGGCCTCCTCTGCACACTTCTGCCTGATGTCATTAAGTTGTTCTTCCAACTTGGCCTTCTGCTCATCAAGATCATTAAGGGTTTCCTGTGCTTCCTGCTTCTGAGCTTGCAGCTTTTGCAGGTTACTGCTCTCCCGCTTTACTTCATCCTGGAGATCCTGAAATAAAACACATCAGCTTTACATTTGTTCCCTCTCTCTCCCTAACCACTGAATTCTGCAGTACAAACTGCAGTGCTAACCCAGATTTCAAAGTATCAACAAATTATCTTCCAGAAGCCAGCAGGGATACCAGACAAGCAAGTGTTCTCAGACTCTAATTCAACGACATAAAAATAAGCAGGTTGTTTGCGTTTGCTTTTCTTCAGTAAAACAAATCTCACTGAAGTATTGAGATCATGCACCAGCACATGGATTAACTGTTTTCCTCACAGAGAGGTCAGGTTTTCATTTTGAATTTAGAAGTTGTCTTTATTCAGGCTGCTACGCTGTCTGTCCTGTGTTTTAGCACTATGTTTTACTGAGTTTCTTATTAAGAACGTGGACCCGTTGGAGCAAGTCCAGGGAGTCCATGTAGATGGTCAGAGGGCAGGAGCACCTCTGCTATCAAGACAGGCTGAGAGAGCTGGGGTTGTTCACCCTGGAGAAGTGAAGGCTCTGGGGAGACCTTAAACCCCTTCCAGGAACTAAAAGGGGCTGACAGTAAAGTTGGAAAGGGACTTTTTATCAGGGCATGGAGTTACAGGACACAAGGGAATGGCTTCACACTGACAGAGGACAGGTTTAGATGAGGTATTAGCAAGAAATTCTTCCCTGTGAAGGTGGTGAGGCCCTGGCACAGGTTACCCAGAGAAGCTGTGGCTGCCCCATCCTTGGAAGTGTCCAAGGCCAGGTCAGACGGGACTTGGAGCGACCTGGGATAGTGGAAGGTGTCCCTGCCTGTGGCAGGGAGTTGAAACGAGATGGGCTTTGAGGCCCCTTCCAATCCAAACCATTCTGTGATTCTCTGATAATAGAAATTCTTTATTCTGCTCCTTTCCCCTTCAAAACCACATGGCCAAAAACAGGAACTGGTTTTCAGAGCATGGTGAAAGACCATTAACCCAAATGCACTGCCTCCTAGGGCATTCCTGCCCCTAATTTTGCAAGGATCAGCCAAAACCTTATTTTCTGTGTACCATCATGGGTAAGAAACACACGTTTCATACACAGCAATATGGAATCTTTTGATTTATGAAAGAGCAGCAAGTATGTATCTTGTATTTTAAGTACATTAAGTAGCATCATAAAAGAATTAGTTCATTTCTGAACCACAGGAATGGTTATACTCCAACAAGCTGCAGAGATAACACTGAAAAACATGTCAAGAAAAGAAATTAGGAAGAAGAAAGAATCGTCAAAGTCAAGAGGAAGAGATAATACAGGGAGATCAAAAAGGATTAATACAAAAGGAAAAGTATTAGATGAAAAGAGAAGATTGCAACTTTCTGAGAAAATATGGCAATCGAAGGAAGAATCATCGACAACAGTAAAAAATGAACAGAGAGCAAAAAAAATTAGGGAGGAAAAGAAAACAAGCGGACGTGAAATTCTGATTAGAAAATACATTTGTGTGCTGCTCTAAGCTACAATCCTGCTCTCCTTTTCTAGGGGTGTTTTGTTTGGGTTCTTTCTGGTGGGGGAGACAGTTTATCCATGTGTTGTGTGCTAACACCTCCACATAATGAGGACAAAAAGCCAGATAGAAATAGAAAGGCATATGGTGCAGCAGTCAGATGCTGGGGAATTAGGTAACCTCAAGACAACTGGAGGACTACCCAAAGATACATCACAGATGCTTTTACGTTAAAAAATCAACCACAAAACCAAGCAAAAAAATCCCCCAAACCAAAACACAAAAAGCCCTCCACAAAAACCTCCCAAATCGAATTTGAATTTCAGTGAAGAGTATGTCAGTATGCAGCAGTCAGACCAGGAGAAATACTGGTTATTTCTAACCCATGAGAGAAAAACCAGTGCGCACACAAAAAGCTCTTAGAGCAGCTACTGACTTGGATAATTGGGACACTCTTGATCCATTCATTTTTTACATGGCTTTGAAAAGCCAGGATCAGCTGACACTTAACACAAGCAGAGGAGGAAAAAAGTAACAGCTTAAAGAGACTTCAGCCTCCTTTTTCCTACAGGAAGCAAGAATTCACATCCACATAAGCTAAATATAGATCACCTCCACTTTTGTCTGTCCTAGGCACAGCAGTAGAGAAGCAGCCTGATGGCTGCCAGAAGAGAAAAGAAGGCAAAAAACCCAACCAAACCCAAAACCTGTGGTGGTTTTTGTTCACATATGCACCTAACCACTCCAGAATTAAAGGCTGGAGTAGATACAATACACAAAACTGGCTATAATACTCAAAGATACCTCTTCATGAAGTAATCAGGCTCCAATTAAGTTTCAGTTTCAAAGAACACCCTTCAGCATAGAAGCAGCATCTTAATGGTCAAGCACTGAATGAGTTTCTATATGAAAACCACTAAGATATTTGAGGTGTTACAAACTGGCATTCTGATGGTAATGGTAATCCTTGTATTAGATTTATGATCATTATAACTCTTTATGCCAATATAGTGTAGGATAAGGGAAGTTTAAGGATCTGTATTTCCATGGACAACGGATTTAATAATTTGCCAGGCAGTACTTCCCAGAAAACATCATGTGCTAAGAAATGTTAAGCCTGAAAGAGGACAGAAAAGTAAAACTTCATTGACTTTCTAATGGCATTGGTGCACTGCAATAAAGACAAGAGAAAATCCAGTGCTGAGGGGGATACTTGGAGCATGTAACTCTGAGGAAACACCACCCCTTAGTCTCTGCTACTAAAGAGCTGATGTTTTAATAAGCACATTAAACCCCATCAATATGCTATATTTTCCTTACAACTCTTTTTCTGTCTTTGTTTTTAGTACCTATTTACATAGTACAGAAATCATTTTATAGAAGAAAAAGCTGTCACTCTTTCCCTTCTCCTATACAAATCAGTTTGATTGATGACTGACCACGGCTATATTTGAGATTACAATTTGTGTCCATGGAAGGAATTCTGGTATCAGAAACCCTGAAGTGTGATACCACAAAAGGAGCTTGAAGGAAGGAGGCAGGTTAGAGCAAACTGGTTTTGCACACCATCTTTAGAAATGTCCCCATTAAAATAAAACCAGAAGAAAAATCATGAGGCAAAGACATCCTTAGTCTGCCACATTATTCTCTGAAGTTCTAGAAAGTTTGTTGAAACATGCAGTCAGGAATAGGAAAAGGTAAAGGGCCACCAGATTAAATAAATGCTGCAGCCATTTCCTGTTTGAAACTGGAGGTTTCTCGTTTTTCTGACAAGCCAATAATAGATCCTTCCTTCTCTGCAGACTGACAGAACTCTGTAGCTATGTTTAACAATCAGCTTGTGTGACCACTAACAGGTTAAAGACCTGAGACAGCTGCTTCCAACACCACTGCTCAGGATACAGAGACTCGGGGGGATTCTGTGATGCTGCTGCCTATCAAACACACACAGATGACACTGTAACATTCACGGTAAGGTTTTTATCAAGCTTTACAAACCTTTTGTGCAAAGGCACCAGAGAACTCAACCCTCCCATGAGCACACACAGATTCCAGGAGACACCAACAAAATAATCTCATGTGCAAAGCCAGAAATACCCCTGAGAATTCTGTGAGCAGTGTGAAAGGGAATCTGCAGGGTGGGGAGGGGAATGACCGTGGAGCACAGGCATGGGCAACTTCCACACGCATTCCTGCAGCTGCTGGAGCTGCTGCCAGCGTGACCAACAGGCCAGCATCTGATTATCTCCTCAAAGGTCACACTATTAATTATCATCCAGGCTCCAAGGATATTAAATAACCCTGCACGAAATTCACAACTCTTGTAACACATTAGCTCCTTTTCAGTCCGACCGAAATCGAAATGCAGAAATCTTGCCCTATTTGCTCTTAAGTAAAGATTAAGGAAAATGATAGATTCTTAAAATAAATTTAGAAATAAATATAAGTGCTCAGACATCACACTGAAGATTTTTCTTTTAAAATAGCTACTTAAAATTTAATTGAAACATTGCTTTGCAATATTTAATTCAGAGCTTGGCTAGTCTGTCGGCACCCTAAACACTGATGCTGACTGCATAATTTTTAACATCTGCAAAACACTTATACATTTTAATTTTCTGATATTCTAGGAATTCAGTATCATCCTTTCAAATAAAAATCAACAGATTCTTTTAAAAATTCACTTATATTAGGCAAAATTAACTTGAGGCAACATTCCTCCCAAGCTGGTAATTACTGTGCCTCTTAAGAAGCAGCCCTATACACAAGCCCTTTTAATTCAGCCACTTAAATTTATTAATTAATTTACAGTGCTACAGTGTCCTCTTTAGTTTTAATTACACAGTAGATAATCTTGCTTAAAAAAAATAGAAAGAAAGAAAGAAAAATCTATTCTTTTGTAATATTTTCCATTTAAAACTCCACGCATGCCATACATCCTAAAGAAGCTTGCACATTTATATAAATTTACACAACTACACCAACCCAAAATTATATAGAAAATATACTTCAAAGAACATTCTTTCCCTTAGCCACCAATTTTTTTTTCTTTTTACTGGATAAGTGACATGATTTAAAGACTCAGTAATCCCACTGTCGTTAAAGCAGCACATGGTGCAATATCAAGTGTCTGAAGAATAATTTGGTGGTTTATTTACCTGGACCTCACTTGTCCTCTGCTTGATGGCATCTTCTTTCTCCTTTAGGTCTTGCTCTACATTATTCTTTTCCCTGGAAGACCAGCAAACAATGCAAGAATACTTAAGAACATCAGCTACAGCAGGTACAGTTATCCAGCCCCCTAAGCCTGTATCTCTCTTTAAATACATAGTGAAACATTAAACACAAAAGATGTAAGGGATTTCTGCTTTCCAAATTATTTACAAGACAGAAGCCCACATAAGTGTTCTGCATAAACCCCCTGTCTTTCCACCAACTGCACTCCAGTGCTAAGAATGGCTCAAAAATGGAAGGGGGCGGGAGGCAGAAATCAATGAAATACTGTCTCCAGTGATCTCACTGTTGCTATGGAGCACTTGTCTAATGAAAACTGCTAGGAAAAGTGGGAGGGATTGCATCAGATTGCATCTATTAACCCCTGCAAACACAGCAATGCCTGTGCTCACGGCAGCCAGGGAACGCTCTCACAGGGCAATTGAGTCCATTAATGCCCTTTGCCTGTCAGATTTTGGATCCAGCTGTTGGGAGCAGGAAGGATGGCTTGGCTTGCTGGAATCATGATCTGCTCAGACACTGCACACGGAGTGATTTGCTGTGTCATATCAAGCCTGCCTCTACAGACATTTATTCAAGTTTAAGTGACTGCTGATGACAGGGGAATTATCATCAATAAATTCTCATCAGTCAGACATAACAATAGCTTTAAGAAAGGGAAAAAACCTGTACAACTCAGAAGTGTTACTGTTATAAAAAAAATCACGAGTGTTTCCCTCTAGACAGCACATGGAGTCTTTTCTCCTTTCACTGATGCAGAAAAACATGAAGCGTTACAGTTTTTACACAATCTTCTGTAGATATTTACTTTCGTAAAGACTCAACACACACATTAAAGTTAGAATTTGAACAATAAACCTAACATTTCTAATGAAATACAATAGTGAAAAGCTATTAGATTGTATTACTGGTATATACTGAAACGAAGAAACTTCATATTTTAATAGCAGCAGATTGTTAATCAATCTAAAACTATTTATTTTATTGTTTACTGATACAGAATAAAGCATTTCTGTGTCAGAGTAGACCTGCTTTGCTTCAAAGTTCTCTTTACTCAAGCTGAGAAAGTTTTGTTTACTGCTAAACCACACACAATGGAAAACAAAAACAACCCAGATGTCAGATCTTAACTGAACATTTGCTCTGACAAATAACTACTATAGATTATACTCTGCTATTATTTTTCTCATTATCCGATTAAAGAGCAACTTCCTGATTATGCCCAAAGGGAAAGTTTAAATGGAAGGAAAAGATGTGGAAAGATGAACTTTGAAGATCAAGGCTATTTATTTATTCTGTTAAGTGTGATCCTTCACGTTTCATAAAATTCCTCACTCTCCATTCATCAGAAACCGGAAATTCTAAAAAAAAACTTTACCTTTTCAATCAAAGCTACAGCACACTCCTCTAGCTCAATAAGCATCTGCGTAGCATAGCTGTACTTAGATATTTAAAGCATTGCAACACTGGGTTGAAACAAGCTCTGTTGCTTTGGCTTCCATAACTTCCCATGAACAAAGGTCTCAATAAAGCACTTCTACAGATCTACCTACAAATCAGGCTGAAAAATACCTTCAAGTCCTCAAATACCCATATATATATAACACCCATATATATAACACCTCAAGCACAGCAACACTCATCTATATTCTTCCCGATTGATGATAAAATAGAGTAGGAAAACAAGTGCTTGTTATTTTTCCTGCTGGGGTGGGAAAACTGAGCAAGAAATAGAACTGCAAGCATGTACGTGCAGTCAATGTACAGCCTTTCCACATTACTGTCACTGATGTGCCTAACAGACTGTCAGAGATGCAGATCACTTCCTTTGTGTTTCAACACAAGCCAGGTACCTAAATCCTTGCAATCTGGACTAAGCAACAGGATACAACACCCACCCACTGGCACTTCCATGAGCCAAATCAGAGCACAGACAATGAATTGGAAAGAATCAAGTGAAAGAAGTATTGTCAGGCAGAACAAGAAAAGCTTGGGCAGCAGTCTCGGGCAAAGGAAAACAAGCTGAGTGTATATAGTCTGCACATAACACATCCCCTCCTCCTCCCAGAAATGCCTCTTTGTTTCAAAGAAAAGACAACACAGACCTACTTAATTCACTAATTCTTCTGAATGCCTCCATTTCTTTTACAAACTATCAGCTATGCCCCTGTATGAATGCTCAGCAACTGAATGAACCAAAAACAAGTAACAAAATTGATTTATTGGATATGACAGATTTCCTGGATCATAAAGTCCCTTACTACATCCAAAAAAACAACCCAAAAAGAACTGTGATCTTGCCAACAAAAGACACTTGTAACCAATTCAAGCCAATTTCTGAAAGCAATACAATTTCCCTATGCATTTTAATAGTAGTCAGGTCAGGTGAACCTCACATCAAATAAACTAAAAGCAATGACTAATAAATGGCTTCTCCCATGCAGATGCTTCATGATTTAGTAAATCCCTAAATTTAATACTAATTTGTGAATGGAGTCATTTATAAATGGGAGCCAGCACATTGCAAATATTTGTCATAACTGAGAACTGCAAAGTCCCCATGTCAGCAGAGGCGTTCAAGACAAACATTCAACCCTGGCCAGGCTGAATCACCTTAGATACAAAACCAAAAAAAAATCATAGTTATTTTCCATAACAAAGTGATGGCTACTCGCAGAGCTGGTAGCATTATCTACGCTCATAGTTGCCCGGTATTTCTTATTTTCACATACATCTGTACTTTTGGGAATTCCTAATGTAGTAGTAGCTCAGTTTGGCAATACCAGAAAACATGCCAAGGGTTTGCCTTGTTTCTTCCAACATTTGTTACTCCCGACCTCTTCAGCTGCAACAGCTCAGTTACTTCCAAACCAGAGGTTAGAAGAAATGATCTATCCTACATTAAAATTCTTTGCTTTGCTAAGGTGATGTAGATCTCTGAAATTTGAAACAAAGGCTTGATGCAAGTGGATGGCAGGGAGAGACGGTCCTGCTTTTCTGGGAGACGTTTTGCTCTTTCATTGCTATTGAGAGACCAACTCACCAGCTTCATGGTCCTTTTAACCTGATTTATAATTCAAGACAATTTAAATGTTGCTATCCAGCATACGTGAAGGATGACATCTCTGGTGAGATATCCCAAGTTAAGCTCAACTACTTTACGTGCTTAGACAGGAATGGAGTGCCAGTAAAGCCTGAAGAAATTCTGCGAATTTGTGGGCCACAGCTAACTTCGAATGCAAGAAAGCAAAGCTGGGTTTGCTGGGGAAGAAAAAGGTTTTATGGCTCAAAAAAGAATATTAAGAACATCTGGTCCAGCTTCCCACAATGCTGATCAAAATAAGCTTCAAATAGCTTTCTAAAAATATAGTGCAACTGAAACAGAATTTAGAGACAGCAGTGCTAACAGGCTCAAAACGATGCAGATTCCGCAATGTCCCGAGGCAAATCATTCCCCCAACCAGAGGGGAATTATCCTCCCCAATAAGTGTTCTGCATTTTATTCTTCAACTGATCCTCAACCTCCACCTTCCTGACACTGTATTTATCAAATTAAGATTAACAAAGCTATTGGCTACCAGACATCTTTCCCACAAAAACTGCTGAGCCACAACGACATCACCTCTGTATTCTTTGCTCAGTATCTCCAAAAACTGTTTTCCACACATTGTCATTCCTTTGGCCATTTCCTCTCCTGTGGTTGTTTTTTTTTTTTTTGAAGTGCACTTCAAAAATAGATTCAATTTCTATTACTGGGTCTCAAAAATGCAGCTCTTGGACACTTCTCAATGGAATAAGAGACCAGAATTCTTCTATATTGAGTCTAACAGCTGAACAATCTATCTTGTTTAATAATGAACAAAAATACTTTCAGTTTAAATTACATTTTTATATGACAGCTATCAAGTCTGAAAGTGTACTTTGCCAATTGTAACAGAAATGTGGATTCACCAAAAATGAAGTTTCCTACATTTAGCACATTGTTAATCCCATTCTGTTCTGAACCTCTAAATCATATCAAAGTAAATTTCCCCTTTCCAAAAACAAATACACGCTAATAGTTGCCCTACCCTGTCTTCAACAATCCAGTATCATTCAATTTAAAACAACTGTCAATGTGTATTTGCCCCTGAAAAAATGGAAGCAGTGACTTTTCAAAGGCCATGGTTCCTTCATACATCACAGTAAGAAAAGAAAACAAGACTCAAACAGCCTGGCTTGCATGGTAGGCTGCAAGCCCACCTACTGAAAACCAACTTCATCTAAAAATTCATGCCAGCCAACAATTTATTTCCCTCTAAGATACTAGCAGCAAATACACACAGTTGCAAATCGTATTTCAGGTTAATAAATGTGAGTGTCCAAAACTGGAATTAATATAACCTAAAGAACAGCGGAGGCAGAGCAGGGAGAAGTAAGGAGGCAGTGGGAGTAATAAGAGAGAATAAGCAAGTGAAGTGAAAAAATATTTATGCATTTAGGAAACAGACTGTGCTCTGACACACTGCCAAGTTAAATCATTCCCGCAAGTGACATGAATTAGAGAGGCAGATTTCATCATGACAAAGCACCCTCACTTAAAAAAGAGGAGAATTTACTGTTCTTAATGGAATTTTCAGTAGATTTATGACAGTAATAAGAAAAATACTGAAGAAAAATACTTGCTGTCTCAAGAGCATGACCAAGACTATAGAAAATATACGAATTTGATTTTCGTAGCCACTTGAAATCATCTTAATTACCCTTAGAAATAATTAATGGAATCCAAGGGTTTGCAGACATCAAAACCATTTTACTCAGTCCAGCAGTTTATTTCACTACACGGAAGAGAAGCATCCCCGTCTTTACCACCATCAAAACCCTCGCACAGGTCCATGCACAGTCATCTTCCCCCTCCCTATCCTGCATACTTACTGATCTTTTCCATCTCACTTCCTTACTGCCACCAGAAACAAGTCCTTAGAATGCCCTCTACAAATAAAACTCAACTAACACCCATTTATATACGGTTCCAGCATCCTCAAGATTTGCTCCATTCACATCTGCCGGTAAAGATGAACAATGGAGAATATTTTCATCTCAGGATGCTGAGGTACACAGCTCTTCCAAACACACCCTGAAGGCACAAGGGACAGACCCTTCATTAAGTGCACCCACGTGAGTGAACAGAGAGCAGAAGTGTCACACAGTACCACAGACACACTAACCCTTCATTTAGCAAAGCAGACCATTACCGCCTGCTTTTCTCTTATGCACTGAATTGTTGTTTTAAAAAACAGTAAATAGCACAAGTGAATCCAAGGCAGCTCTGGCTATTCCTCCTTTACGTACCTCTGCAGGTCCACAATTTCATTGTTTAATGTATCAAGTTCTTTAATTGCAGAAAAATCTGCTACAGAATTCGGTCCTTGAGTACTCTGAAAGATAAAAAATAAACACTGTTAGTGTACAGCTTATGCTGTCCAACTACTACATTCACTTTACTTTTTGTGGCAACATGAGCTATCCTCTTGTAACAACTGCTGGGAGAATTGTATTTCAAACCTTCAATCTTAGAAACCCCCAAAGAGTACAGAGGCTATATCAGCAGAACACAACATACAGCCAAAGCATGGAGAGAGTTCAATTCAAAGAGAGTCAGTCTGTCTCCTGCAAACCCTTGAAGACACCTTCCACAAAAGCACAGGACTACCTTATCATACAAAAAACCATAGATCTTGTTCTAAAATTAGATGTATCTTACAGCTAATGTTTAGTTGGTTTCCTGGAGTTAACCTGAGAGAGGTTTGCTCACTACTTTTATATTTCTTCACCTTGGTGATCCTCACGTTGCAGAGCACAGACACTGATTTGCAAGGCTGAGCTCGTTTAACACGAACCTCCAGAGTACTCAATGAAACTTTGATAATACAAAGTCACAGGTTAACTTACACCAATGAGTTCCCACTTACTTAATGTCTTATAAAGACAATGACTGTAACACAAATTATTTGTTTCCAAAAAAGTACACATAAATGGGTAGAGAACAAATGCTGAAGACAGAAATTAGCAAATGCTGTAATTATTCTTCTGTGCCTTGTCACAACATGAACATGCTTAGAAAGCAACAGCCATTGTAGCTACCTCCTATATACACATCAGTTCCTTCAAGTCTTAAATAAAGTCATCCAGGACAAACACAACATTCAGAGGACAAGTATATATATATAATTTTAAAAGGCAAGTGATACCCCCCAAATGACACAAAAGTTTTTAAATGCTGAAGTTTCTTTACGGATTAATCAAGATGTTATTAACTATGTGCTTACTCAAACTGATACTCTGAAAAAGAAAAAAAAAACCAAGAGCCATGAAGACCTAAACTGTGAGCACACTGTGGCTGAAAATATTATTCAGCAGAGCTACAGACAGTTCATGCATATTTTACTAGCACAAATGGTATGAACTGGGAATTTAAAAAAAAAAACAAAACCACAAAAAACCAACCATACAGTTATTCTTAAACTGGTTAGTGTACAGCTTCAAATGGGCAAACTAGCAATGATGTTTAATTCTGTTCTACAGGAATTACACAGGAGTTTTGCAGAGCTGATCATGGCATTCCAATGGGAGTTTTTACTTCTCCTAGGACAGGGATAGAAGGAAAACATGGAAATATTAGCTACAAGGAAAATTTTTTCCAGGCCTCCTTCTTTCACCAGTTAAAGAAATTCTGCACGCTAATGCCAGCATCAAACTTGAGGAAAATGTAGTTCAATCTTATTTTCAGTTGTTCAGGAGAACTGGTGGGAGGGAAGAACATAAAAGCCAACATTTTTTAGCTTCAATATACTTGTTAACAAGGACAGAAGTTAGAACCATAGGCTGCCATTTACTACACTGCAACTTGCATGTAAACAGCACTTCGGGTTTTTAACTCAAAGTCATAATAAAAGGAAATTCCCATCAAAATTCTTTGAGAGGACCTTACATAAAAATTTCATTTTCATGGCTTGTAATGCAAGTGGTGACTACAAACAGTTCTAGGTAAAGAAACACAGCAACAAGTTTTAAACCACAATGGAATACCATTTTACTTACTGATATTTCGGCTACCACCTTTATATTGGCCAATTCAGAAGATGATGCTGAAGTTGCTTTTTCGGTTTTTTTCACAATGTAAAAACAAGAAAACCAGCAAAAAGCCTATCTCTGCCTCCTGTTTTTATCCTTTGAGTTCAAATCTTGAGCAACAATCTTGGACAAAAAAGTTCTTTCACATCAACAAGACAACACATCTTTTGAAAAAGCTCAAAATGAGCTGAAGGTTCAGCTCAATTTAGCAAAAAAACCTCTTGTTAAGGATTTACAGAGCTAATTGAAAGCTAACTTACCTTCTTACACAATATTCTTACTCATCATTTAAGTTAGTAATGAAACAAGAATCACATTGATGTCTTTGAGTGTTTTATAGAATCAATTTACACCCACAGAACAGCAGTAACCAACACTGATCTCATCTAACGTGTTCCAATCACTAAATTTTCTGCGATATCTTTAGTAAACCCATGGGTATTAATCCTAATGACAACTGCCAAATGCCACATTGGGCTACTACTCTGTCACCACCAGGAAGACACAGCGTTTTCTCTTTTCAGTTCAAGCAGCCAACGGGAGCAGCCACAGAGGTCTGGGCCCAAGGGAGAACCTCGGGGTTATTCTGGATGAACAGCACTGGAAATCGGCAGAACCCGAGACCGCAACACACGGTGACACTTGAGAGACGTGCTGAGCTAATTCAGTGACCATGTGAGATTCTTAGAAGGATGTTCATCATTAAACCAACAGACAGTAAATATTAGAAAAGCAAAGTTTCTCTAACCTTGAGAAAGCAGAGTTAACAAACTGACAGAATAATAAGGATGAAAAGCAGAGTGGTGCAGAATGGAAAAAACAGTCCAAACTAGAAAAGAGACATAGAAAGGAAAGCAAACATACAAAAAATATTAGTAGAGTTGCAAATAAAGCAATTACTTTTTAAAAACAGAATGTAAAAACAAATTAGATAGCAGTTACAGAAACTCAAAAAAGTAGTGCCAAATTTTGAGTTTCGTTTTTTCAGGTGCGAATTTTTCATTCTGTTTAAGAAAGTTGTAGAATTAGGTCAATGTATTGCACAACCAAGAAAAGGTAACTCACATCAGACTTCATGATGTGTAAAATATGTAAGAATTTGTGATGACCTCTACCATTCTGATTAACTACAAATTGAACTGCTGAGGTACAGTTTACTGCTGGATTAAGATAGATGGCAACCAACAGACTATGGAGATATCTAAACTATCTGTGAGGTATAAAATGGAGGTCCATTTACTTTTAAAACTTTAAATATATAATTCTAAACTTTTAGTTCACATTGTTTCCAAACCTATTGAAAAAGATCGATGTAAAAAAGGTAACTGAACACATTAGGAGAAAAACACTGAACTTGTTCATGTCATTTCAGATGGGAACTAAAATTTCTTTAAAATGGCAGCAGCAGGATGATTCTTTTAAAAGAGAAAATAATGCTTTCCCAACATAAGATCTCTCTGCTTGGTTGGCAGGTGTAATAAATGACAGCTTCATTTTGAAATATGGATGGAAGTTTTTTGTCAATTCTTTGCACCTAAGACTTGTTTTCTTCCTGATATTATGATAAATTTAAGGTATGCCAGCACTTGAGGTTGCTCCTTGTGTAGCCTTTGAAGTTAACATTATTTGTTTGAGATTTACACCAAAAACGCCAAACCCATCCTTACCTTCTGTAAACTGACACCTCTGTCTGAAGGTGGAATCATCTCTGGAGTCAGAGCCTGAGGTGGATCAATGCCCTTTGTTAACTTCTGATTAATTAAATAGAAAGCCAAAGCAAACTGTTCCTTTGAAAGCTTTCCGCAGTCCTTGGTGTCACAGAGAGCCCTGTACAGAGATGCACATGAAATAAAAAAAATCCTCATTTCTCCAAGTACAGCCCTATTTAGAGTATTTGCTGTTATTTACAAATGTGAAAATTGCTAGGGTGTATCTCCTCTCTAAAACAAAACAATATAGACACAGGAAACAGCACTCAAACACACACAGCCACTTTCACTTTGCATGCAGAGGCCCACAGCTCTGCTCTGGTGAAAGGCACAATCAGAGCTGTAGGTCACTAGCAACACCTTCACAGCCACCACAAGTTTATTTACATTTTCCTAATTTTCCTAAATTAGAGGTTGTGTTAACCATAACGTGGGAAAAAAAGAAAGTTGTTCCTATCAGAGTCCCCTGCAACAGCTCATAGTGGGGAAAGAATTAAAAAAGTGAATGTAACGAAGGCATTGCTGTAATGGATGTAATGCTAAATGAATGCATAGCTGTAAGGGAAGACAAGTTGTAGAATGGGATGGGACATAAATCTTGCATTTATGACAATTTTATAGAAACAATTCCCTTTCCCAGTATATGGGTAGGATCAGTGATTAAATACCTGTGATGTATGATCTTATGATGTCTTAACTACACAGGGAGAGCTGAAGTGCAGTATTTGTAAAAATCTGTGCTCGGACATAAACCTGTTTTCCACCCATTTCTATCCCAAAGCAGAAGCAAGTAAGTTACCACTGAACATACAAAGGCCATGCTATTATATACAAAAACCTCACTGTGAGAAATGTCAGCACAGCAAGAAGTGAGAACGATGCCATCACCTACACAGCTGTCACAGGGAAAAAAACCTACCAGATATGCGCAAGGAGAGTAGAAGGCAGTCCTGTCTTCAGGAATAGTTCTCTGGCTTCCACACCTGACACAAATCCATCCATGTCCTTGTCAGTTTTCACAAAGATCTCATCGTACTTAACTTTGTCTGCAGGCGATACAACCCACTGAAGGGGGGTGAGGATGGAAGGGAAAAAAACAAAACCACAATACTAAGATACAGGCAAACTCTGTTTCCAGTTCAGAGTTATGTAATTCAAGGACTACAGCACAGATTTTAAAAAAAGTGATACAGGTGCCTAGTTCATGAACCAGTTTTATCCTTCAAAATAGACATGCAGAGATCCTCGAGCAACTCCATAAGTGGAAGTGAAGCATTTCCCTCAGTGAAGCACCAAGGCTGCCTGGTGCTGCTCTCCCTCTTTGCCCATGCAATAAAGGCATCCCTTGGAGGCTGGATCTGCTCCCTTATGGCTGTGCTCAGTCACAGTCCTGCTGACTGTCTGGCTCTATCCATTCCATTCCCCTTTACACAGCTGGGGAGCTTTAGCTGGAGGGACTGGAGAGCTGCTCAAGCCCAGGTCATTAATAGTTGGCACATTCTAAATTGAAGAATTTACATCTGAACAAGGTAAAGATGGGAATTAGAGCCACTTCTGTTACTTGAGCAATTTTTCACAACACTCAGCTAACATAAAAATGTTTGGAGTTTTTTGAGCGTAAATGGCTTCAAGTGCATGTATGGATGCTAATTACTTTCAGTACACACAGCCAATTAACAGATGACTCCCAAATGGTGCTGAATACAAACTCACCCAGAATGACACTGCTTTGCAATGCATACAGCAAAACTTCTCTTCAGGGAAGGAAACTTCCAGATTAAAATCTTGGCACTTTCAAAATTAAGATGCCAGTTTCTTACTGATTAGTCAAATAAGGGTATCCAAATGTCCAAGCAGCATTGGATGCATTCACTACCACAGTTCTTACCTCAAATACCCTCATCAATTTTTTTTCTTAGTTTTATTAGAATAAATTATAATCTGCTTGGAAAGACATTTCCCAAATTCTGGTCTCTAAAATGATGTGGAGTAAATAACATGCCTGGGGAGAGTAAGAGGCATCAAGTTGCTTAATAATCACATTCAGAACAAAAATCAAATCTGTGTCAAGGTGGATATACCGGACCTTTTGTTTACTTTTCCCATTGCTTGCATTTATCTATTCCATTTTAATTCATGTCTTCTCCAAATTGCACACATGCACACACATAACATGACTGCCACAATTTGTTTTAAGAACTTGTCCACATTTAAATCAGTCTTCAGCCAGAAGACTCGTGCTCTGCAGATATGTACCTGGACTACTATTTTTTTTTGAGCTTGAAATAATTTGTTTTAAAAATGTCTTCAAAATCTGTACTAAACAATAATCTTTTATCCAACTGTTTATATCTGAAGACGTCTAGAAAAAGTAAAACAGTGCAAATTTTGCACCTCTCCATCTGGTCTTGGCATCAGCCTCCCAAAACAAATCAATAGGGCAAGAAGCAAACTAAAAACCTGTACCAAGACTCTTCATACAGGCAGTCTCTGAAGCACAGCACTAAGAGCAGAAATCTTCTAATCCCCAGTAACTTCAGAACTGTACCTGTGTTAATGGTGTTTTGGCAGCTAAAATGCCTACAGGTGGCAAAGACTGGTGAGACTCTTTGGTGGATGTTGAAGATGGAATTAATGGCATTGCTCCTGGAACACTGAGAGGTTTTCTCTTGGATGGTGGCACCAAAGCTGCAGGCAAGGACATTGGCACTGGTTCTTTCTCCAAAGCACAGTATACCAAAAACATGGCCTGAACAAGCAAAAAAAAAGGTGTGCGGATGTAAATATATTAGAAGTATATATACACAGAGAGAGAGAGAGACTAAAGAATTAATTAACAAATAACTTTGTAGCATTTTTTCATTATGTTTCCCCTTTAAAAGCCCCTCAACTGATGCAGCTCATTGCCTTCTAAATTGTGTTTTTCATTACTACTTTCTTTTGCGGTTCAGTGCTTAGCAAGTGAAGTTTAATATCTTTTAGAACATTAAAATAATTCTCCAAGCTTGTACCAGTACTTGTGGAGTTTTATTTGAGAGAAGAGCTTTAATTTATCACCATTTTTCCACAAATTGCTCCACTTAGCAGCTAATGCTTTCGTTGTGGCCATCTCTTATTTAACACTTCTTACACTATTTCATCAGTCCTGGCATTAATAGTGTTAAAATTCTAACTTACTACAAACTTTCCTCAAGTATACTTCGAGGCATTCAAGTTCTATAAATACTGAAGGTTAAGGTACAACTCACTGAAAACACTCAGTGTCTCATGGGACAGCAGATCTCAGGTGTAAGTTTTTAATGGCTCATTTAACCCACAAAGAAAGTTACTGCTGTGTACTGAGAGACATTCAACAAACTGACAGAAACATTAAACAGCACTAAAACTTGATTAAGGACTCTGAATAAAGATAATAAATGAAGCACACAGTCAGAAATTAACACACAGTGCATCTATTTTAAACCCTGCCATCAGGCTTTCAAAATCCCGAGAGGCAGAAGATACTTACAACTGCAAACTCATCTCGATCCAACATTCCATCACGGTCAATATCACTCAATTCCCACACCTACCAACAAAAAGCAGAATATAGGCATCTTTGACTAAACTGCAGCAGTTTCCTACTTAAAACCTCATTAAAAACAAACGTGGCAACAGCCTCCCTCCACCATATCTCAAGTTCTATTAAGATTAACAGCTTAAGTTTTCAGTGAGCAACGTAAATCCACATAAACCACGCAAAAGCAGAGAGATTCTTAAGTTGGAGACAGAGGCACCCTGCCCTGGCCCAAGTGTTAACTGATACACTGCTCTTGGAGGTGAGCTATCCAAAGAGCAAAAGAAATTTAATTTTTCAGTTTAATAGTTGCACTCTGAAGATCTTATTTAATAGTTAGGCTCATTGCTAAAAATCTTCAGTACCTGTTGAAAAACAGGTACTGCTGAGTGCAGCACAGGTATTATTTGTGAAGTGACAATTAAGAAGAAAGATATTCTTACTCGTCCTAAGATATCCACTGGCAGTTTTGAGTTAAGGAGTACAGGCTTCACCTTATCCCCTGACAACAGTCCATTCACTGGATTTAGGCTGTCAAAAATAGAATCATACTTGACCTTGTCTTCCAGCTGCAGGGGCAGAAGAAAAAGATTACTTATGCTAACAGTCACACTCATAGCCTAAGAAGCAGTAGTTCTTTCAAAAGTGTTAACTTTTTTTAATAAACACGCATTGCAGTTCCTGATGCCTATAAGAAAACATCAAAAAGATATTATTTTTAAGTCAGAGACTCATCAAAACCCTCCGAGATTTCTTCTTCAATTATTTTCATGGCTTTAGGTAACAAACTCTTTTTTTTCCTTTATTTTAAATTTCTAAATATGAAGAGATTTCCCAAGGGTCAAGTGTTCTTATTAAATTAGGTCGATTAGCCCAATTACAGATTTGACAGGAATGGTAACTATGACACTTTAGAAATGTAGCATTAGATTTTTCTCAGAAAGACAGGTTTCCCTGCAAAGCAGATAAGAGTTCTAGGTAACAGCTAATATTTAGTTTACCTTTACAGCCCATGGTAGATCACTTGATGCTGTTCCACTGAGTAGCAAAGGACTACTAGTATCAGTCTGAGGAAAAACAAGGAAAAAAAACACCAAACACATTACAAGAGACATGATTCTGACTTTGCAAAACCACCCCCTTATTTGAGAAGGAGCTTCTCAAAGCCAGAACTGCATTTTAGTCATTCATACCAAAATTTAGAGCAAACAATTGAAAATGTTTATTCCATTAAGGACAACGCTAATAGAACAAATATCACATATCTTCAAATTATACACAATTTTATACTCAAATGCCCACTAGGACATGTAGCATCTTATTCCACATTGCTTGATTTTTCCCTATTGTAGGGCCCCACTGCCCTACATCATCACCCTCTGAAGTGCTTGGTATCTATACCAAACCCTTCTAATTGTTCACTTAGAAGCAGTTCTTACTAATATGTTCAATTAAATAAAGAAATCTTACAAATCTTGGTGGAGGAACAGGCAAGTTAAGACTATTCAGGGAAACATCCAATCCATTCTGTGCACAGGCTACAAGTCGCAAAGCCACAAAAAATTCCTACAGGGAAAAAAGAGAAATTTTGAAGGATTTATTATAGAAAAATATAATTTAAAAAAAAAACCTAAAATTTCAGAGGAATTGAGAGCTTTTCTAGCATTGCTGTATATATGAAAAGTTGAACATGGTTTCAAAGAGGGTCAGAAAGTGACAGAAAGCAGCAGCCAGCAATTGCTGGATTACTCCAGTAAGAAAAATTTTGCAATTAATTTTCCAAGAAATTGGTAACTTCCTGGCCAGTGCAGTCATTCTCAGCACTCTGTCCTTCTCTGACAGAACAGTGAAAATCTGAAGTGTAATTACAGCTGTTTATCTTGGAGGAACTGAGCTGATCCCAAACATGGTTGATGGAAGCGGAGGAAAACAGAAAAATGAACCAAAAGAAGCCCAAAAAACCCCCAAATTGTTTGGTAGGCATTACAACCTCCTCCTCTTCCTACCATGGGAAGAAGCAGTTCCCTCTCCACAGACTGTGATTTAAGGAACTGCATTTCAAATCAAACAGCAACACACATTAGAGTTTGTGGTAGCACCACTGAGATGTAAAGTCTGCCCCCACACTGCTCGTTGCCACAGCTTGGGAAGGACAACTCCAAAGAGAATGTACTAATGTCAAGTCCACCAAAATTAAACAAGTAAGAGATTTGAAGATTTTACGAGAATTTTAATTGTTTTCTACAAGATTATGAGGAAAAAGTCACCTTCTTAGTAAATACAGTACATTAAACCTTAAATTACTTCTCAGCAGATTGCACAGCTACACATCAGCCCATTTTACAACCTGGAGAAAAGCTGACGAGGCAGCTGAGGGCTGTTTAATTTATTGTAGCTTCCACTCAAATGGGAATTACACAGCCAGTTAAAATTAGAAAAATCTGGGAGAAAAATCTGTTAGAAAGACTTCTTTCCTGAACCAAAAATTTCAACTTCCATCTTGTTTCAAGGCTGGGTAATGGTTAGAGCCATACACCACATAAATAATCATACCTGTTTGTTCAAGATACCTTTGCCATCAGTATCAGCTAGGTCCCAAATCTAAAACATAAAAATAACAGAGAGAAAGTGTTCACAGCACGGAGAGGAAGCTGGCAAGTCCTCCCTCCATTTATAATGGCCTCCTGGAGGAAAGTTCACATCTTAACTCCCCTGATAGCACTTATTTGTGATGAAAAATATAAATATTGCTTTAATTTCCACCACAAGCTACACACATAGTAGAATAAGCAAGGATTCTGAAGGTGGAAACTATTGGATAGAACAACTGACATTAGGGAAGATCATGTATCCTGTAGTGCTACGAAGTATTTTAATTTAAACAGGATACTAACTGAAGCAAGAAGACAGGATAATTAAATAAATTAAATAATTGTCATTAAATACCTTTCCAAGTACCAAATCTGTCAGTCCAGACTTTTTCAAGAAAACAGCTGCATCAGAAGCTAATACTCTTCCAGCATTAGCAGAATCAACCTGGGGGAGGAAAAGAACCTCACATGACAAACTGGCTTTTGAACTGATGCCATCTCTTTACACAGGCTCTCAGAAAGCTACCAAAGAAGAATGCTCAAGTTAACAGTCACTTTGAGGACAACCTTCTGTACCTATCTAATTAGCCCTTCATAATCACAGGCTTTTCTTCCTGATGCCATCAAAACATGTGACTTTTAAGAACAGAGAACTCCAGGGTTTGATTACATTTCACTGTCCAGCTCTGCATTGATTACTGTTAGGGTCTGAAAAAGAAGGCTCTGCTTTGAAGATACCTTTACCACCACAGCAGAGGGAAACACTCCCTAAAGTGAAACTTACTTACACAATGAAGAAGTTGGTGATACTGGCAGAATACCAACCAGCATGCATTTCTCCCTGGATCAATAGGGAGATCATTGAAATACAGTTATTCAAGTTCCTAAGTGGAAATGGTACCTAAACCAAACCTTTTCAAGTGGGAAAAGAAAGAATGAAAACTTACATCACGTACATGGTGATGTAAGGACAAGGGAAACAGGAAAAGCTGAGAGTCCTTGAGAGCCCAAAGAAAAGGATTCTCAAAAAGGGCACAGAATGGAAAACAGGACTAAGGGTATCTTCAGTCAATTCAGACTGTCAGCCTTCCTACATCTCACAGGTAGGTTGATGATGATGATACCTGCAACATTTACAGTCTCACAGCTCTGTGTTTAAACAAAGCCCATATTCAATATTGTGTTTGGAACACAAGACCAACTGCCCAAGTTCACAGGTGCAGCACACACAAGGTGCTCAAAGATAACAGCTTCCCAAGATGGGATTAGAACTGGCTCCTGAAAGACTCTGGGGAATTTATCATTTTGAAAGAATGCTGCAACAGTTGTCTGTAGACACTTCCGAAGGGGAACAAAACACTCTGAAAGCAATCCCAAAAGCATAATTTAATATGAAAGTGAAAACATCTTTTGTTTTCAACATAACCGGTATGATTTTAATTAGGAGAGGGTTTTTCCCGTAACTGAGGATGCCCTGGTCAGGGCAATAAGGTTACAAACACTACAGCCTAGCAGTTAGGCTAACTGAGTTATGGGAGAGCTGTTCATCTTACAGGCACAAGGTTGCCAGGACAGTGCATCAAACCCTCTTTGCAAATAGTGGAGTCGACCTTGCATGTAAGTGAGCACAACATTCTTGGCATCCACTCAGAAAACCTCCAGCCTACGACTTCTCTTTCAAAAAAGTCACAAAACACCACAGTATCAGCTGTGTTTACTTTTTATTTCCCCAAGTCCAAGCCAGAGGAAGGTGACTTGAAGGGATCTAAGCAGGGATCTTACTTAACCCAATATTGCTCACTTAACCCAATACTGATCTAGTTTCTTTTTGTACAATTAATTATCTAAATTTTAGCAACTATTTTTTTAAAGGGCTGATTTCCATTTCTTTACAAATTACTGAGTCTCGAATGCTGGGGTGGGGGTACTCATGTTTGATTATTGCACTGGGATGATTGCTGGTGTTTGTCAGTTACACACCAGCTTGGCAGAGCTTTTTCTCTGATATGCAAGGAGCCGCTTCCACAGCTGCATCAGCCAACAACTCCCTTGCTACAGCCTGTCTTTTGCAGGACCAGGAATTATCACAGGTCACAAACATATATCTGATGTGATTAGGTCAGAAGGTAACAGTGAGAAGTGCTTCAGCTCAGGATTCATCACGAATTCAGCACTGCTTCCCTGCTGCACTGCATCATGCGATTAAGTAATTTCCTAGTGCTTTATGACAAGTATTTAAGTTTATCCTTTAACCTCACCCTGCTTTGAGTCAGTCTATAAAAGGTTAATCAGAAAAATACTTATTTCAAAGAAAAGAGTCCCTATTGAAAGGTTGAGATTACAATCTCATTCTCAGTACAAAGGCCAGGATTTACACCCATTTCACAACACACCTTTTGCCAGATGAATTCCTCTAAGTCTGTGACAGAACTGGCAGTGTGCTCGGCATCAGAGCTGTTTCAGGTGATGAATTTATTCATATAAAAGCACACTCCACCAGCACCATAAGACAAAATGGGAAATGTCTTTCTAACATTTCTGTTCTGAAAGTTGACATCTCCTTATCTGAGGAATGGAAGAGAAAAGTTCCCTAGTGGAACTGGAAGTCTTTGGACATGTTTGAAAGCTCCTCTTTAGGAAAAATGTTTGTAGCAAAGAGTTCATCTGAGCAAGTCAGAAAAATAAACCTCTGGAAAACAAATCCATTGGCACCACTTCACTAACAGTAACATCATGTTTAAGGAATCCCTGTTCCTGTACACTACTGAAACCGCTGGACAACAAACAGTGCTCCAGTTTCACTAGGATTCACAGTACTCCAACAAATGGAAGATACTGACTTAGGACCAGTACCACATTTGTGCTTCAATTCAGTTTCTCTATCCAAGTTTTTGCTCTACACTTCAGTGGTTAAGTAACTGCAGTCAGGAGGAAGAGACAGACAGGCAAACAGCAAAGGTGGTACCTGACAGTGAGAGTCGGAAGGACTGAGCCCTATAGGAAACACAATGTGCAGAACAATCAGTTCCCAGCCTTTTCTTATAACGGTATCTTATGATAAGGGACTCTCCTAAGGTTTTTAATCCAGTGCCTAGAGATAAACACACAGTGGATTTGTCCATCTGAACGAAAACTTTGTGAGGATGATACTATCTCCTTCAGCCACCAGAAGCCATCTGAACTTAGATCAAGGTAAACTCTCTCTTCTTGTTTAGCAATTTTAAATCTGCTACTCTCCTGCAGTGGAGAAGATCTCTTATTAAAATACAATGGAAAGCTCAGACTCTTCAGGCATCATAGGCTGATACACTTGAACTGCTGTTTTTTGCACTTGATAAAGGGACTAATCCTCTAAGCACAACCCAAAAATAGAGCATGGATAGAAATCATGGCCTTGTCCCTTCCCCAGCAGATAAGTTTACATTCTGATGTTGACACGCAAGAGAAGCTCCTAAATAAGGGGGCCATACACACTGTAACCTGTCTTAGGACAAACAGACAGGAACATTACCAGTTACACAAAGGAAAAAAACCTTCCTATGAGGTTGTTTTTTTACCGGGTTCATCAATTACTCATCAGGTCTATTATAAAACAAAATTATTTTTAATTGTTTTACACATTTATGTAGTTTAACTTCCTTGAAAGTTTTTCCATTACATTTGTACAATAAAGTACATTAGGTACATGACAGAAAATACTGCTATTATAGAATAGGTGAAACAGCTATTTTTTTTAAAAAAGTTGTATTTATAGGAATTAAGACACCTTGGGTCAAAATATAGAAGACAAGTGATAAATAAAATTTATGTTCTTATATTTTATTTAGATGTATTTTTTATTTTTACATCGTAAAGTCAAAAGACTTGCATCTGTTGAGTGAAGCTGCAAGAACTATGGCATTCTTTTCACGTTCAGTGGCCTTCTATCCAAATTTCTTACATCCTGTGATCAACTCTGGGGATATTCTGAGTGAGATACAAGTCTTACATGATGCTAACTGAGCTACAAATGCAAGAAATTCATCTTCACTTGTAGAAAGCAACAAAGAACATATTAATACAGCATTTTTAAAGAATTTACTCCATACCAAGACCTCACAGTCTGTTAGAACTGTCAAGTGATGTACGTCATACATACCTGGCAGTTCCCTAGAACATAAGGGTCATCTTACAACCAATATTAAATTTATACCAACATAGCTCAAACCTAAGTGTCAGCTACTATAAAAATACATTTTAAAGCACTATAATTTTTCTTGAACTTTTATTGTTTACACACTGTTGGCCAGGCTGAGTCCATAGCAAAAAAATATCAATTCTTTAAAATCCAAACAAGGTCTGTTCTTTCAGAACATACATACCTGTCGATAGAACTTCTCATACACAGGATTTGCACTCGATAGCTGTAAAAGAGACAAAGAGAGGAAATTAGCCCTGCAGATCCATATTTCAATTTCCCTCTCCCTGGACAAATAAAGATATAAAACACTCTCCACCGCTCTTCAAAGAAGCATTAAGGATTTATTCTGTACAATGATGAGGACTAGGACAGCTCTTCGTGCTGTAACTTTTAGAAGACTGACTTCTTGTTTTGCAGTCATTGACACCGCCCCAGATCAGATTTCCCTCAGCCAGGTCACCAGGTGAGGCTGTGTGAAACAGGAACTCTTAGGCAACACCGCCTATGGGCAAAAGCAGAAACCTGAAACGACTCAGGCTAGGAAGTGCTGTCTAATATTAGAGTACAAAGCAATATAATTTTATTTCGCTATCCACTGCATCAATCTTTAGAATTTAGTGTCATATGCAACCCTTCTGTAAAATTTTCAGTTACTCGAATTAATCCCTGGATTCACAACTAAATCCACAGCAACAATACCACATTAAAACAGAGTAATATTCTAACTTTGGGTTTTGTAACTTGAACCCTTGTTGGGGATAACTTCTGCCTTCATTCCACTGCCATCTCCAGACATTCAGGGCTCACCTAAGTTAAGTGGACAAGGATATAACAGCTTCTTTGGAAAAGGCTCTTTCTTTATTTTTAAATTACTCTTAGAAACTCAAAAAAAATCTAAGATCTGAAACAATGCAAAACCTAATCTCTTGGCCTATGCTAAACACCCTTGCCCAAGAGATTGCCAAGAAATGAAGTGTTAGGGTTACCTCTCTTCCCCAATGTAAAAACAGGCACAAACTCAGATCCTGTTTTCATGAAGTGCCCGTTGCCTAAACCAAAGGCATTTATGCAGAGGATAACCCTACAATTCACAGTGTGTTGCCCTCACAAACCCTGTGGGAACAACTGAGCATAATACAAGCTAATTACACAATACTTATTGAAAAAGGCCAGAGCATGTAACTTCAAATATCATCCAAAACCAGAGTTCTCCCCCTCAAGAGGAACATGATCTCAAACCCCAGGATTTGCAGACCTTTGTACAAACAGAATCCAACAAAGAAGCTTCTCTGGATTTAAAATTTAGATATTTGAATGGAAATATGGAAACCAACAGTACCGTAGATGTTGTCAATCACATATTTGTAAAAACCTTTACTACAGACTGTATAAATGGTGACAGCTTAAATAAAACCACATCCATTTTCCTACAGCAACAGCTAATACAGCTGCTCTTTTGGCTGAGTACTCCATGTTCACAGGTGCTGATTATCAGAAAATACTACGAGAAGATGTTTGGTAGAAATTAGTTCAGTGTGATCTTGTGCAATTACAGAAAGTGTGCGGCATCTCCAGAATGTCCTAAAAGGCAAATTACACAGCACAGCTAGAAATAACAGGAGAGCTTCCATCAGAGCTTATTCAGCAAGTACACTGCCCCAGAGACTTTGTTTCTGATTTTCTAGCTGTTTTTTTGGGTTTGTGTTTGGTGGGGTTTTGTGGGTTTTGTTGTTGCTGTTTGTTTTGGGGGGGAGGGGGCAACAACAGGGACACAACTGGTAAGGTTTTCTTTGATTGCTGGGAGGTGGGTGGGAAATACCTCTCCCATAGCCAGACATGAAAAATTACGTATGCTGGGAAACCATCATTGGTATTCACTGCAATACCTCCATTTTTATAGCTTAACCTTGCTCTGACTTTGCTCTGGTACCCAAAGACTTTCATTATTTCAGCCATCAACTAAGCATGCAGTTACATATCCCTTAAAATAGCCTGCCAAAATACATTCAACTTTTGCCAGCCCTCAGACTACCACAACACCAATACAACGAACAACCTCCAATCGCTTTCCAGCACTCCACAGCACGCTGTATTTTCTTACCTAAACCTCGCGTGCTTTATTTCCCCACTCAGCAACCTAGAGGGGTAGTTCTCCTAAATATTCACATATTTGACTAAGTGTTACTTCATTAGAATGTAAAAGTCTAGGCACGGGACAAAATTAAAGCTGTGAGCAGAAAAGTAGAACGGAGCTGGCCAGCGCAGCTGCTGGAACCATCGATTCTTGTGCATTATCTCCCTTGCCCAATGTCACCCTTTGTTCAGCCAAATGTTTCCTTATTACAGCCAAACTGATCATTGTCACTCCTGGACAGGAAACATCATGTTGAAGCCCTGCAATGGAAACACTAAGTGCAAAAGAATCTTTTCATTTAGTACTTAAAGAGGACGAGCCAATAATTCTTATTTATTTCATTAGTGTTTCCAATATTCATTTTAATGTCAGTATCACCGCAGTAACTGGAATTTCCTGTGAATAGAATAACAGTAGTAAAAAAGTTTCCCAGACTATTTTACTGCTAATAGACTTGTTTTTCCTTCCAAGTACTCCCCACAATAAACCAACAGATGCAAACATAAACTAAGATATTCTTCTGGGATAAGAAAAAAAATACCATTCAACACCTTTCCAAGCGCTGCCATAGAATCCACCTGGCAAAATTATTTTTATGGGATTTGTAACAGCCATTTGCAAAACAGCATTTGTTTTAAATGCAAAATGAGGGAGGGAGAAAAGGTCAGATTCCACAGAGTACAAAAATAGAAAGACATTATTATGGCTCCATTTCAAAGTTGATCACTTCATAAGGGTAATATCTGTTGTAGTAATTACAACCTTTGGTACAAACCTATGAACTCTAGAATGCTAACCTAGGAAATAAAAAACACCTTCAGGGACACCCATCTTTTTCATCTTCTGTTGTCAATCAATCCCCATGTTTTCATGCCTCTGGCACACTTGCATTCAGGTGTAATAAGATACTATTACCAGTCTGTCCACCCCATCCAACCACAACCTTCCTTCCAAAAAGGCTTAAAAACAAACAAACAAACAAACAAACAAAAGCTGTCCATTGAGAAAAACAAAAGTAATTTCCCCCTCTAAACTCATTGAGATAGCAAGAGAGAAACAAGCTATTCTATCCTGATTAAAAGCCAAAATACTGTATTCTATCACGACACAAAGCTCTAGGACTCATTTTAAGAGTTTCCAAAAGACACGATCTGGCCTTAAATGTTCTTCCTCTAGTCAGCCAGCCAAAAAGCAGGTAAGTTCAAGGCAAGCTGGTTCCCCTACAATGCCATTTCAAAACAATAATCAACTTCTCTCTTTTTCCTCTATTGCTTTATTGTCTTAGCTGAAGTGTTTCAGGGGAAAGCTTTCTACCACTTTCAATTATATAACCAAGAACATCTCCTACAGCAATAACAAAAGGAAAGAAAATATTTTCTATACATTTCTATAAAATTACTACCAAGTACTTAAAAAAACCAAAACTGAGCACTTTCTTTCCCATTGAACAGCTGAAGCAGGCACAAGAACTGCTGTCTTCTCTCTGCAGAGATGTCTGTCACTGCATAATTAGGAATGGTTCCATTTAATTTTCAAATTGCTACAGAAGATCTCCACCATCTTCTAATCAGTGCTGAACAAAGCCTGTGCAACATGAAAGAGTAGCTGCACTGCCTTTTCAGAGGCAGCTTCTCTCTAACATGGTGGATGCAATACCAATCAAAAAAATTAGGTTCTATCTGCTTTAGGAGCAGTCAGCCTCCCCTATATGCGGGTTTAACATCCCTGCACACTATGGTTTCTTCATCTGCAGGACAGAAAGAGGAACAACAGGTTCCTCATTCCACTAAAAATAACAAACTATGATCTTAATTTGATCATTTTGCTGATTCCTTAAATTAAAAAAAAAGAAATCAGAAGTTTGCCAGAGACCTCAAAATCTCTGGCTCTACATTACACATAACATGTGAGTTACTACGAGGGTATCATTCATACTGCAAGTATTTGGATCCTGTGTATTCCAGCAACAAGACATTAATCCTGGCAATGTGTGCACGAGACAGGAATCCATCCAGCTCAGCCTCAGTAATACTCCATGTTTCCCTTCAACAACACAGCACAGCATTCTCAACTCTGCAACACAATACTCAAGGTCTAAAATGAGACTTGCAGCTAATTAGGATACAAACTGATATTACATGATTTTGTCTCGTTTACCAAAGTAGCTCATAACTACTTCAAGACAACTACCACATTTCTCACAAAAAGCATGTCATCAGGAAGACAAACACAAAGTTATCTTCCTTTTCTTCCTGAATATTTCTTTACAGTGCTTCCCTGAACTGTGAGCTTCCCCTTCGATCACAGCCAGTGTTTCAGAATAAACCACAAGTTCGATTTTCAAGAGCAACAAGAAGTTACTGAATGTCCATATTAGCCCACCTTACAAGAAACACCTCTTCCCCATTCTCAACATCCATTTTCCACATCCTCACTTTTCTATGCTTCCTCCCTAAATTCCCCATATGAAATAGGTCAGATAAGCAACCATCCCTGGAAGGTCAAAAAATACGACCCCTTATATTGGTTATAGCTTAATTTGACTTTTCCAACAACAGATAACAATCTGTGAGATCGGACAGTTCCTTCTCATTGCTGTTGTTTGCTTGTTTCCAAACTAAAGGCAACCACAACAAAACACTCCCGTGGTATAAGTTGCCTTAGAAGTTCCACGTTAAATTCACAGTCATGCTCAGACCGTAACACTCACTGAGCAAATGCAAGTGGCAACAAGATGTTGCAGAATGGGTTCAAAATGAGGAGGTAAAAGATACTTCAGACTACCACTTGCAGGCAGAGAGGAGAGGGAGAGAATCACCTTCAGTTTGCAACCCTTGTTCAAGCATACTTGGTGTAATAAATGTCACTACAGCTACACAGCCCCTGAAGTATTTTTACTGATCAGTCAAAAGAATACAATTAGCACCAAAAAGTTTCCAATTACTGAAATTATAGCTCTGCTATTCAAATACAGGATGTGCAGCCCTCTCAGACATTGCAGCTGCAAAGTCGTCTGAAAATACCCTCATCTCCTTTGGAAATACCCAGTGCCCCAGCCACGCTGAAGTACTGTCAAACCAAACACGGGAAAGGGAACAGAAAATCGGACCCAGTAGTGAGTCTGAGTGCAGGTTCATGTGCCTCTTGCTCTGTGCATGTGCCCAGGAGCAGATCGTGCTGATCTGCACACCTTTACTGCTGGTGTCAGTAACTGATCTCGGTGCAGCCACCACTGCCCTCCCCACCCCCATGCCCTCATTTTCACTTCCTCATGCTCTTCAACAGATTCTGAACACTTCAGCACTTGCGAGGACTTTTTATAACCCTAAAATTCCACATGTTAAAACCTACGTTGAAAAAAATTATCTTAAGGCTTGCTTGACTTTCTAAGATGATTCTTATGCAACACAAGAAGAAAAAACAAACAAGCCAAAAAAAGAAATCCCCACACAAATGGTCAACACACAGAAATAGCTCCCTCGGTTTAACCACTGATGTAAGCTGCAGCCACAATGGTTTTAAGGATACTGGCGATTTTTCTGCTTCTGTCAACATTATCACATTTGTATTTAGTCCCCCATCCATGTGACCAAAAAAGTAAATAAATTCTACAATGAAAGGATTACACAGCCTGTAAGCAATAATGTCTTGCTGTAGAACACACCAGAGCTGACACTCCACTCCTCGCCCCAAATCAAGAGCCAGAACAGCTCTGTGAAAACTTCTTTCCCTTCAGTAAGCAGATGCTTTAAAGTTTTTTTTATTTGCTTGAAGACTGCTGAAAAAGAGACTCGGACGACGCTAAGTTAGCAATTTTAATATAAAGCAAGCTTCCACAAAAAGTACTATACTTCATAACTCTATACCTTTAGACTCTTAAAGGCACATTTGTTTTCTCCACATACTTGTTCACCTTTTCACTGAACTATCCTTCTTTCTTTCCTTGAAGTGGTTGATAATAGTCTCAAAAGCGAACTATGTAAGTAACTGCAAATTGAGCAGCCTTGCCGCCAGCTTTTTTAATTTACTTCCATGTGCTTAAGCAATTCATTGAGCTTATTTATCAGCTTTACTTTCTGTAAATGTCACAACTGGCTATCAGATTGAAGCATCCCAAGCCAGGAGGGTGCACCAATAGGCCCTCCTCAGCCTTAGGTCAGGTAGGAATGAAAATTTCTCATGTCACTGCTAAATGAAACTAAAAAGTATCAAAAAGCGATACTTTTTGATACTATCAAAAAGCAGCTCTAGGGAATAAGACGTGATCCTAACGGTATGGAATAACCTGTGAGAAGTGATTCCATCACCGTCAGGAAAAAATGCGAGCAACAAGGATTGAGGTGAAGCAAGATCACAAGAGCACGAAACAGTGCCAAGAGTCTCCAAGTTTTAGGGCCATCACTTGCACAACTCTTCACTATGAGACACCTGTGTGGGCACTATGTGACAACAGTGTCCCCACACCACGGGGCCCACCAAAACCAAGGTAAAATGACTTGCAGCAGTATCTGCGGAGACAGGTTTCTGTTAAAACAAGGAATTCGTCTGTCCCTCCCAGGGTCACCTGCCCATGGCCTCGCCGCCCCGGAGAACCCTCGGTGCCGGGTGTGCCCGCGCTGTCGGGAGGGCGCCCGGCGGCCGCGGGACTGGCACCGGCCACGGACACCTTAACCCGGCGCTATCGCCTTTCAGCCCCTCCGCGAACGCTCCCCGAGCGCACCGCCCGCCCTCGGCGTTCACGGGACGGGGTTCGCTGGGCTCCAGCCCGGCGCCCCGAGTCCTACAGAGACAAAAGACGGACCGCGACCGCCGCCGGC
>VZTA01008434.1:362836-383725 GCA_013398855.1 Mohoua ochrocephala | reverse complement strand
GGATCCCCGCCCGCCCGCCGGACGGAGCCGGAGCCTCCCCCGCCGCCACACGGCAGCGCAGCCGCGCGCAAAACCGGGCGCGGAGCGCGGGAGCCGGAGTCTGCTCGAGGCAGCTGCAGCGAAAACCCGGAGCCGGAGTCCTCGGCCTGACACGGTGGCCAACATCCCCCACTGCCAGCTCCCGGCCTCTCCCTCACCTTCCCTGTTGGCCCTGCTTCTGCCGGAGATGCTTCCAGCATGGTGAACAGTTACACTTCTCCAGTCTAGTCATGACACAAGTGGGGGAAGTCCCAAAACAGGAGGCGAACCAGGTCTGGGCTCAGTTGCAACAGAACTGGGCACAAGGCCCAGGAGGAAGCAGCGCGTGAGCCCAGCAGGATGCCCTGACCTGACGCATCCTCACGGCAGTGAGGAGCAGCCCTGGGCTCGGCCTCCTGCTTCCCTCCACTCACAGGAAATTAGATGCCTGCCCAGGCAACTCATGGTTGTATACGTCCTTCTGTCTGTCTGCTTGTACTCAGGGGAACAGCGGCTCTTCTGGGGGAGGGTAAGCAGAAGAAAGGGATGAGCAACTCTTATGGCAGGAGAAACTATGAGACATCACAGGCAGCAAGAAACTAAGGAGCAAACTGGAGAGGGGAGTAAACTGCACCACATTCTCCAAACCCACGGGAAACTACTGTGTACGGACTGGCTGAAAGCAATACTCGCGTCACCACTCGTTCCCCTGCTCCTCCTGTACCTGCTCACCTCCTCCCACTGGCTTATTTCCACTCCTACTCTGAGCTCTGCACTACCACAGCATACATCAGTCACCGAGGGCCGAGGGAGAACGTTCCTATTTTTATACTTTACCCCAAGGCAGATTAGGCACACATATAAACTTGAATTATGCATTATTTGGACCAATAAGAGGAAATTAGCTGAAGTCATACTTGATTACTGGAAAGCTTTCCCAACGTGCTTTGTTTTCTTTCTCTGTTTGTAATTCTCTACCCCTCTGCATTGTTTTTGTCCTCCTCAGCTCAGTTGTGTGCTCATGCCCCACCTCTGCATCCTGTCATTCCTCAGCTGGCAGTCATCCTGAGCTGCTAGTGCTCATCATCTGTCATGAAACGTGGGATTCCTCCTTCCTACCTATTCCTTAGTAAAGGTTTTGTAGAAATTCTGCTTTACCGACCTGTTTCTCAGCCATTTTTCCAGCAAGAAAAAGAAGATACGGAGGGGAAGAATATAAAAAGCAAACAGAATAGATATAAAAATATTCACACCATTCACATACTCACTGTCACATCTCTACTACACCTCACACTTCTCTCATAAGCAAAATCCCTAGAAAATAGTACAGACTTTATATTTCTAGGTTGATTTTTTCTTCTTTGAATAAAATCGCAATACTATCCCAGAATAATTAATACTTGGAAATTAAACCAGAAGATCGTAAAGCTACAGATGTGTCTCCTAGGGAGAGCAGTATTTTTGGGAGGGGGCCCCTCGGTAGGCATTTGGAGAGCCTGGGTTTCTGTCAGATCCATGAGCTCACGCGGGTGCCCTTTGCTCTGTCAGTTGTTTCTGTCGTCTCTCAGTCTTGCTGCAGCTTGGCAGGGACTGGTGGCCTCTCAGGAGAGAGGTTACACCCAGGCTGAGGTGTTCTCCCTGCAAATAGAAGGAAAATGCAAAACAGGGACCTGGGACCTGGCTCTGGAGTTAGAGGCTTGATGCCGAGAGCTGCTGTGAGCAGGATTTTGTGGGCAGGCTATCTGGCTCAGCAGTGTTTTTGCTGCTGTTCCCTTTCTCTCCTGAGTTTTACATCAAGTATTTCCCACCAGATCCAGGAAGAGACCCACAGCTGCAGCAATGCTGTGGAATAAGGGTGTTGAGTCAAAGGACTTGTGCAGGTCAGCCAGCAGAGCTGTGTCACCCAGAGCACAATTAAAAGCCCCAAGTCCCTTCTGAGCAGAACACTTGTCCAGGAGGGTGGTCTGCTCCAGCCGAATGACTGCTCCTGAGGGCCTGACCTTTCTGAAGCCTTTGGCTTAGAAAATAAACAGAACAACCCCCCCCCCATTTTGCTCCCTCAAACTGTGAAATGCACTGCAGTCTGCATCCAGAGAGCTTTTCCTACTGTTCTCCAAAGCTGCTGTGGCAGACTCCAAGTTGCACCTGCAGCTCAGGAACAAGCAGGCAGTGCCAGGTACGTGGTTATGTACCTTCACCCTGGCTGTGCACACTCACAGGCATCAGGCATGACCACTGCGTCCACAGTCAGAGGGCAAGAATCACTCAAGGTAACCACTGTGGCCTCTACAAATTAAAATAATAACGAGTTCCATATAATCAACACTGAATTAGTGTGGTCACGTAGATCTGTGCTGTTGTCGATCATTCTGTGCATCTCACAGACAAATTGTCCTGGATGCCTCCAACCACCTGAATTAAAGCAACCAGCTCAGAGCCTCAGACATCTCCATAACAATTACAACAGCACTTGTCAGCCTGCTGATGGTGAATGATTGTACTGCAGGTTTTCACAAATCTGGAATGACAGCTCCCAGAAGAAAACAGCTCTCTGCTTCTCAGCTGGAATTGAAATGTCATCACCCGACATTGGACCATAAAACTGGACTTCATACATACTTTCTGTCAAGAGCAAAATCACAGCTACTAAAATTGACTCAAAACTGTTGGCAGGTTTGCAAAACAATGCCCTCCAATGACCTTCTTGCCTTAGCCATAAGCAGCTCACCAGGGCTTGGCTAGGCTGGAAGAGCTCCTGAAACCTGGAATGGGGGGACTTCCTAAAAGTACCTCTCCTCTTATTTGCTCCTCAGTGGAAACTCCATTGTTCTGTCTCTCCCTTCGCTGACCCCATGAATCTTGACCTTTTGCAATATCTTCTGTGAATTGTGTAAGGAGTGGTGGGATTCTGTGCTGGGTTTGCGGGAAAGCTTGTTAAGAACATAAGAAAGTCAAAAGGTCAATGAACTGCAAGAACTTAAACTAACAGTTACATTTTATATCTTTTCACATTCAACAGGGATTCTCCTGCAGGAAATGTGTTTATCTGTAATTTGCTCTGTAATAACTGCTTTTTGTTGATTTTTCTGTCGTAAGATCCTCTATTACAGTACACTTGATATCCAAAGGACATGGAAAACAGTATTAGCATGCTTTTATTTGTAAGTATAATAGGATTTTCTATGATTCTAAGTACTGGCATTTTGACAAATAGGTACCGGATCTCAGTGTTCTTTATTGTTTCTTTAAAAGTACAATGCACAAGGTTATGTCTACACTGGACAAACAAAGGACTGCTAACAAATCAAAACTAGCCAAATGGCTAGTGAAGACTGGGCCTTGCAGCAGTGCAGCCAGCAGAGCAGCAGCACAACCATTTTGGTGCAAATCCCCACTGTGAGCCACTGTGTAAGAGTATAAAGTGACTTGTTCTGGTACAGTTGAATTTGAAAACGTGCTGCAGCAAGATAGCATAGAAAGGGCCTACACCGGTCAGAGTCAAACACCAATGACCTCTGTTTTATAAATCTCTGTTTTATAGATCTCCAGATATGTTTGTTAGTAAAGCTGCTAACATTTTAATCATATCCACTGGTCTGCCTGGAAATAGTATCTTAAGTGTCCATCTCTTCCTTTCTTAGAGCTTTGTTTACCCTATGGATCAGCACACAGGAAGCCCAAAACAGCACACAGGCATTTAGTATGACTTGTTCTGCTCGTTCTAGGAAAGGTGTTACTACAGCCCATGAGCACTCCGGAGGCTGACAGAGGAATGACTCAGTCCTGCCTCCTGCATTCCTGAGCATGAAATGAGGTACCCAGCTCTCTGGAATTCCAGTGCAGAGCAGAGCAGCAGCTCCAGCATGGCATATACAGAATCAAGGATTTAAAGGTCAGAAGGATTAAGCCACTTTGAGTTTTACAGAACAAAAGGAACCATATGCATCAACACAGAAAATCCTGGCCAAAAAATACATCAAAGGATATAATGCAAGGGAACCTGCCCACAGGCAAACAGAGACTGTCTTACATTGCACAGGTTTCAGAGAGCCAAGCAACACCCATGCTCCTGATACAGAACAGCATTTCCCACACCTAGGTTACTGAGAGATCCCTCAGTACTGAGAAATAAGGAAGATCATCCTACGAACTTTGATGACCTTTGGACTGAGGGGACCTTTTATCAGAAATCTCAGAGTGCTTTCCAGGACTAGTGACACAAGTTGGTTCAGGAAGTCACGACTGCAGGCATGCCTTTATCTAGAAATACACCCCAGGATATGCTTTGTGTGCTCCTTACATTTTGTGCAGCTGCAAGTTTTCTAGACAAAGGGTTACAGATAGGCTGCTATGTTTTAAGGCCACAAGAGAACACTACAATCATCTTTGTGTGTGGAGCCAGACTCCAACAGACCTTCTGTAGAGATCTGTTAATTTATGGGTTTCTTTTGCATAAAACATGTAATCTGTGAGTCCTATAGTGTATCTTCTAGGAGGATGTCTAGTTACTAGAGTATGTACATTGATCATCATGAAAGCTGCATAGGAATTATCTGCTAACTCATCTTGTGCTGTGCACTTGGCTTCTTAAGGTGGTTTGCAGACTTTCAAAATTATAGCAGCTTTGAAAGTATTTCAAAGTGGGTTGTGGGATGATCAAATTTATACAAAACTGTAGCAGTATTAAAGAAATACAAACTAGGATATTAAGGTAACTTTGCATATTTCTTCATCTCTAAAGTGTTTTCTGTTCAGATGTTCAGAAAAATTTGAATATATCTGAATTTAACTTCTTCATCTGGCAGAAACAGAGTACAGTATGGAATAATTGTACCTCTTTGTTTTGTAAAATGATGTCCAACTGTATTGCCAGTATTCAGAATTCCAAAGGCTAAAATTATTTTGGAATGGTAGTAATTAGAAAGAACAATCTTGATTTTTTTATTGAGAGACGTCAAAATTGAAAATAACCTGAATAAGGCTTGAGTGAATTTCTTTAATCATACTTGATGGAAGAGATGGCAAATCTGAAATGCAGCAGTACAGATCTGTCTATGCTATTTTAAAACATACACAATTTATCTTTTCATTAAGACTGTAAGCATATTTTCTCAAACTAATTTATATTAGCCAGTTTCATGGGGCTACACCTCATGTCACAAAAGAATAAGAGAAAATGTAAATATATACAAGAGGTCAGCATGACCTCTAGATAATTAGCTGGATGACTAAAAGCAGAATGACATTTTTCATTCAAGACCATATTTGAAACTCAGAAAAATCTTCAATAGGCATTCATTTGACATGTCCAGCTAATACAGCAGTTGGAGATTTCACTGTTCCTTGAACAGCTTAATACATGCTCTGATAGAAATAGAACAAGCACTACCACTGCTGAAACAGCATCAGTCTTCATTATAAATTAAACACATCGATATCGTAGTGTGTAGTGTATATTAAACCAAAATGAGGATTGAAAGCTAATATGTTTACAAAGTTGTAGGGAGAAAAGCTTTTACCAACAGTTTCTTCTGTTCCCTGTTTCCTTAGGCATGTTGTCTATATTATAAATCCAGGGAACACATTGCTCACCTTTCTGAAACAATTTCAAGATTGTTAAGCTTTAAGAACACAGAAAATATTAAAAAATATAATCTACACACTGAATTTCCAACATTCTCCTAACCTAGAATTAGTTCACTCTGCCCTTCACAAAGATTATTAATTAATTTCAGAATTATAAGATACATGAAGTAATTAGATAAAAAAGCATTTTGTATTTTTTCTTCTCATTAAATGGTTTGTCTTTCAGACAAACTCATGACTATTTATGGCAAAAGGCCATTTTTTATGGCATTACTGTAGCTCTTGATACTAGCAAGTGTTTCTTCTTGAGCTTTCCTTACTAGTCCTCCCAATTATTTTCATCTTCTTACACATTCTTGCCTTCTCCAATTTCTTTCATTATCTTCTAGACTTAATTACAATCATAATAATGTCAAAATGGTTCAGAAAGTAACATTGGTCATAAGACAGAAAACAACTTTCACAATTCACAGCAGCCTACTACTGCAACCCAGTCTTCAGGCTGGGCAACAATTCAGGTATCAACATTTAAACCACATTTTAAAATTCATCCTTATTCAGGACAACACAGTATTCATGTTTAATTTTACACAAGTAGTTAAAACTTTTCCTAAACGTAAATCATGTTCCACTTGGTTTCAGCAATGAGGTCTCTCATGTATGGGAGCTGCAGTGGCAGAACAGAGATCCCAGCTGGGTTAAGGTAGTGACTGCCAAAGGTTCAGTGAGGAGATGAGTCAAAAGCCTCAACAATAGTGGAAAATCAATCATATTTGAAAAGGTGTTAACGATTTAGCCCTCAGAGTAGACAAGGACAGAGATGACTTGACCATTTTAGTTAAACTTGACCAAGTGACATTTAAAACCGTGTTTTTGCTGCTATGGAAAAAAATTATTGGCAAATACAATGAGAAGCAAGAGCAAAGCATTACCTGCCTGCATCTGTATCAGTGCTGAGAGCTGTAAAGGAGCCTGCAGGCTGCACTTTGTGAAAGCTATCAGATGCCAAATGGCAGTGCTCTTTCTGCAAGCAGAAGGAATTTCCACAGATGCTCTTTCAGCTGCACTTCCCCTTCTCAGAAGCGCAATCCCGCTGTATGTCCATAAATGAGAAACCTCCATGTGGGATTTTTTTATATTTACAGCCCTGTGGCAGGGAGTGGAATCTGTTCTGTTACTTGGCCAACTATTGCCCAACATCAGCAGGCAAAATGTTCCTTTAAGTGCAAAACACATAATCCCACTGGTGTCAACGCATTAGACTAAGGAATGTTCCCTTAAAACCTCTCTTTGTTTTTTGGACTCCTGAATAATTGACATGTAATTATACTTTTTCATTCTTCGCCATCAGGTTGGTACTATCAATAATAGAATGTAACTTGACTGAGGAGATAGTACCTAAAATATTTGCCTTTATGAAAAATATTTTAAACACATACAGTAAATATCATTGCCAAGTATCAAAGACTGAATGTTCTTTTATTGCTGTAAAGTACAAGTGCAGTAAATAGTTCACAATTCAAAATATGTTCTCATTTGATTGCACATATAATGCAATTAAAACATGAAGTATCCTTAAATATGAGCAAGTTATTTGCTTAATGACTGATTTGTTTACTGGTTTGTTTGGTTGGTGGATTTTGTTTGGGTTTCTTTAAGATTAAGTTGCAGAAGTAATGCAGCAGTGATTCAGCCTCAATGGAATTGTTAAGGTGTGCATGTGACTGATCAGAATCAAAAGGGCATCGATGGAATTTGAACTCCATCAGCTGACAAGGACTTGCTCGCCTCTGTGCCACCTTATGTTCCTGTCCTGTTATCTGTAATAAAAGCTATCTCACCTGTTGAACAGGTAAAGCTGATACAGCCATACACAGATATAGCTATACAACAACTACAGCTGTGAAAGTCTGGTGACCATTCATAAAAAAAAGTTTCTTTAAATGACTTTTAGTAGCATTTAAAGCAGCTGTGGTAAATAATTCCAGTGTGATCATCACTGCGACTTCAAAAAATACATCATGGATTCAGTAGCTTCACGATACTTTTTCAATCAAACTTGCTCTCTTTACAAATAAAATTCCATTTAAATATATTCTGGTCTTTAAAATGCACTGCAGAATCTGAAAGACACTGTTAACTCCCCCTGTCATTGGTAATACTAATTTAAATGAGATTCACAAAATATGAGAAGCAATTGAAGAATGTTATTTATACATATCTACATCAGATTACCAAAATTATTGATGATGATGCACAAATATGAAACCACCAAGATTTTTCAGATCCCCATGTCAATTTGATTTGTTGAATCAGTTCAATGATAAACAAATCTGACCTTCTCTAGAAGGACAACCCCTCCCACCAAGGTGCTCCCGAGACAAATATATATCAGGTATAAAAATGACACAAAGAACACTGAGCTCCAAAGGAGAAAAGTATCAAGGTTTTAGGTATAAAACAGAGGCAGAAGCCATATAAGGTAGGTAAGGTCAGATGGCTGGATGAGTTTTGCAGACACAGAAGATGTATTCTTCCTGAAAGAATCTCCATGATTCAAAAGACATTCAAATTGCATCCAAAACGGAAACATTCTTGATTGTCAGTCTCTTTATGTTTCGTGAAGATACATAATTTGTTCCTGTTGAAATCAAGTTTACTGTAATGATTTTCCTTACAGAAATATCTGTACAAAATGGTTTAATGAATTTCTCTCTCCTTTCCTTGTGATAGCATTAATGATGGTAAATTACATATATACAGATGAGCATGAGAAAAAAATACTCCAAAATCATCAGCAGAGCTATTTAGTTAACTGTAAAATGAATATATAGATGAGTTGCTTTATTTAGCTCAACTCCAATTCTTCTAAGTAGGGAATAAATCCCAAGCTAAAAATTAGCTGTGGGTCTCCTACACAGGACTGCAGAACAGATCCATGTTGTGCTAGATGGCACAACTGCCAGCCCTAAAACACAAACCATGCAGGTACCTTGTACAGATCAAGGTGAGGAAAACCTGTATTGTTGTATTTATAGATACAGGTATATAGTTACTAATGAAAAGAATGAAACAGAAGACCTTGGGTGGGAGTGTGTGGAGGTTTTATGTGTGTTTTAACTGTATTTATCATGTGCATTGGACAACAAATTGAAGCAGATCCTAGAGCCAGGACTTTTTGCTGCCAGTGAGGCTTGAAAGAGGAAAAGCATCCAAAGATTGCTTCAGGACATGGATGAGGAAACTTCTGAGCAAAGTCTCTGATAGAAGCACAGAAACTTGGATGGCTTCCTTGGGTTTCTGAGTCACTTCATGGATATGTTTCCAATCAGACTACTGGAAATGACTGTATTTTTAATTTAATTTCTACTTCAAGAAATGTGGTAGGGGCAGGACAGGCAGCTTGGGCTGTATAACAACTGGCAGAGATGAAAGCCAGCCAGATGGCATTAGGCTAAAAGAGTTCTCTTGCCCAAAATATAGCACACACGTCCTTGGCGGATTCTAAAACCAGCACAGAACCTCTCTCTCCCTTTACCATTATCACACAACTGACTTTTATATAAAATCTGCAGTTCTGATCCCTACCCTCACAGCTTTGCAATAACTTCACAAGTTTCTCATATGAGGAAAGCACTTAACAGGATTCAACAAGGAAAAAATTTTAATTAGACTTCTTTTTTCTTTCAGGTAACTCAATTTTTTAACATTGATGGAATAACGTTCATCAATTCCTGTAGCTCTTTTGGGATTACTAATTTAAAAAGTAATAGAATTTAATACTTGAATAAGTAATGTAATATGAAGATCTATTTTTGATCAGATGAGCAGATTAAATATATTATAAAAAGTAAAACGCCTCAAATTTTAGATGTTGCACATTTAATTGCACATATGCAGTTACTTGATTAAATGAACTATGTGTGCTACTCGAAGCAAGAAGAAATACTTCCAAGCTCAATCTAATGTCATAATTAAGACTCCTCATGTACAGTGAATAAGATCTGCCCAAATAATACAATAGATCTACATTTGGTCAATGTTCTGTTCACAATTTATTATAAACTATACTAAAGTCTGATCCTCATTACCAGAGGACTCAAACTTTGCTAATAATGCAAACAGTCTGGGGATGTGGCTATTGTGAAAACCTATAAAAAAAAAAGAAATATAATTATCTAGAAAGAGAACCTGGGACAAAACTGCATTTATCCCTCAAATCTCCTGGTTGGTTCTAGAGTTACCATTCCTTCCATCACTGCACTATGCGAGCCAAATTTTCTTCTCATACACAACTGCACAATTGCTATCCAAGTCCACGGGCTCAGAGAGTTTCATGAAGAGCAGATGGTCTTATGTCAGTCTCTACTGCTTGCAAAGAAATCTCCTCCATCTCCAGCCAGCATGAGACTCAACAGCCACAAAAGTTCTGCACAGTGCTCATGAGAGGGAAGTAAAGTGTTCCCCTGAAAACTGGACAAGGAAATGCCTAAAATTGCAAGCTGACTGAAAGAGTAAAAGGAATTGAGTCAGCATTCTGGGGAAAGGAAGGAAAAGCGAGGGGGGGAACAAGCAGTATGTTCTTTAAAAAAACCCCAACTTTGTTCAACGCAGATAACGTGAAAAAGATAAGTGCTACTAGTATGCCATAAATAATATAAGGTTCACATAATGCACCATTAAAGTTTATGGATCAAATCCTCTTTCCTGGCCATGATGTACTTAGGCATAACAAAGACTCTCAAAGAGCTGGTTATAGCTTTCTGATTCACTACCCAGTTCATCTCTGGCACTGTGATGGGACTGGAGATGATTCATTAACAGGAGGGAGCCAAATTGCAATTTCTCTACCCTACAATCCCTTTAAGACACTGTTTAAAGGGGCTGTAAAACTGGGTAATATATTACCTCTTAGTTCATTCAGAACTTTTGAGTCTAGAAGAGAAATTTCCTGGACCTCGGGTGCTTCTCTCTTTTTTTGCCTTGCCCGAGCTGTGACAGGGGGCACAGGACAGTGAACAAGGCCTAAGGCTTTCCCCTTCTCAGCTCCCTCAGGTTTCTCCAGCTGTGTGAATGCTTCAATTTGTCCCAAATAAACAGAGTTTATTTAGATGTGTCATGCACATGTACATGCACATCCATGCTTACTGATCACTAAACTGCAAAGCCAATTCAAATTTCTAGTGTTCAGGGGAACTGTAAGCCTGGGTGCAATGTGCCCTCCAAGCATGCATAATCTGAAACAGATGGCTCAACAGATGAGCTGCCAAACACTCAAGGCCAATTCAAATGCCATCCAAAAGTAAAAGTTATGCGGGATAAAAGTTTTCCTTGTCCCACTTTAGATAAACAGGGCCTATCTGCTTGGAAGATGATCCTTTTTCATTTTCTGCTTGTCTACTTAGTCTTTTCAAGTATGGCATGCTCTAGAAAACTAATTCAGTTTTACCAGCTGCCAGCATTTTCCAATCTCTTGTTTGGATTTTTTTTTAATAAAGCTCCATACTCTGGAGTTAAGAACTTGCATGGGTTCTTTGAGCTTCAGTAAAAAAAACCCAAAAGCCAACAAGGAAACAGCAAAATACAGGAACTTTCTGGCTTTCAAGTTTGCAAGGAAAAGGTTGAAAATAAGAACCCTTCAGAGCCCAAAATTTCTTTTTAACTCATGCTTTGGCTGGCAGGGCTTAAGCACAAATAAATAATTTAAATTGCATGGAATACGAAGTCTATTGATTTCCCATTTAAACACTCTGATACATGGTACCACAGAGTTCTCCCCAGCTTGCAATACTTCCCAGCCTTTCCACAGGGCTCCCTGCCCATAGCTTGCCTAAGTGGAGGCATTGCTCCTGCAGGTACTACTATGCCTTAGGCAATGCCTTCGCTGTGAAGTAAACCTGATTTAAAGCTACCATATGTCTCGATTTTCCCCTAAAGGCCATTTTTGGACACCTGGATTTTTTTCCTGAGGGAGCACACACATCTATGTGTACATATATGTCTACTAATCTGTCCATCTCCCCAAACTCTGTATCTAGGTGTCTGAATTTCTTAACATCAGGAATCCTGACACAGGATTATTACACACATTCAAAAAACCCAGACAATGGCAGATTGCGTACTGCAGAGTTTCTCTGTGCACGAAAAAAAAAATGAACATTTCCAAAAAGTAATTACACAGTCTGAGCACTCACAGTACAGAATATGCCCATGTTGCTGCTGGGAACAGAAATGACAGCCATCACCTCAGTCAGCCAAGCACCACTGAGATAAGTCACACTGCAGAGTATTACCTGTGCTTCACACTGCACCAGCTGACACCACACTGATTATCCCCTGAAATGTTTAAAGTACTACAGTACTACAGTTAAGGATTTGTGGGTGTAGAAGATTCAAGCTAAAACACAAAAAGAAATTGTAAATTAACTCCACAGTCAAGACAAAAGGTAGAAGATTGGTCCACTACCTACAAGAAAAAGAAAATTGCCGTCTCTGTGTTTCAGCAATTCTGGGCAATGAGAAAATTTAATGCAGGGACTGTAGCAATTAAATGTAAGGCATCACTGCTGATATTTAGCAGATTAAATTCCCATTCAAAAGCATAAAGCCAAATAGATGTAATATTTTACAGACAGATGGGTTAATGTTATCTGTATGTAAGTGACAGCTGGATCAGGGAAAACTGTGTGTAGGATTTTGTTTTGTCTGAAATTGACAGATATGTAAGCCAAAATCTGAAAGACAGATAAGACAACAGCTCATTTGCTACTGGTTTTGCAGTATTGAGAAGAGCTGTATCTGTTCTCTATTTGTCAGACTAGAAACATAAACCAGAGTGCAATGCTAATGAAATGATACACTCAGATCCTCCTCTTTTGCTTATGCATTATGAATAGCAGAGCTTAACTGGGTAGTCACTTGCTTTAATCTCTAAGTCAGTGTGATAAATTTTGCTCTTGATTATGTACATGTAACTACATCAACAGCAAAGGAACACAAAAGTGTGAACAACGTTTGGGCTGTTTGGGCTGGAGTGGAAACATCCGACTAAACTCGTGCTTTTCTTTGGAAATGTTCTTAGCTGGTAACATTTCCAAAGACTTAAGGCTGCTAATCTCCAAACTATATTGCACATTTGACCAGCAAATTAGAACAAACTATTTACTGCATATACCTCAAGTAAACACACCACTGTAAGAAACGACAATGTCCTAAACATTACCGACTTCAGCTTATGTTATGCAAATCAAAGTCTCACTGTACACTCCAGACTTTTTTTATAGTTAGACTTCCTTGTAAGTGCATTCCTTACAAGTTTATTTTCAAAAACTAATTCTCTTGGGCAATGGAAAGCAAATGATGTAACTCTGCATTTTGTCAATCGTCCGGAGAATTTCGTTAACTCCAGTAGCATTTAGAGATTTTAATATTAATGTTACTGCAGGATTTTCTTAGAAGTTACATTGCAGTTACTGCTGCAATAGTTTATTGGGGCACTGGGAAGTTCACAGACCGAACTTTTGAAACTTGGAAGCAAACAGATGCAACAAGGCCTGGATTTTCTTGGCTTGCAAAGTGAGTAACAGAGCTGCCCTGTGTGTGCTGCTGCCTATGAGCTGAGTAGGATTTCCTTTGTTTCAGTCCCTGACATCTGGGAGTATTTCAATAGTTCTGAGCAACTTCAGCTTCAGCAAAAATCAGCAAAACTGTTCATGCTGGAGAAGGGGCAAAGTAACGTCTGACTACTAAAATGTAAAATTAGGCTACGATCTTAGTAAAGATCCCACAGAAATCCCACTCTTTTGCTGAAAAAAAACCCCCCAACAACCCCAAATCCTCCCTGAAATAATAGTAACAGAGTCCCTTAGTGAAAATGAATCCCTTAATGAAAATGAGAACATAACATAAAAATAGCAGTAACGGCTCAGAAGAAAGGTCTGAACAGCCCAAATGTCCTGTCTCCAGCAGTGGCAATAGCCAATAGCTACAGAAAATGGTAGGAGTGGAAAACGTAGTGAGACTGCCCCGGTGTACTTCCCAAACTTTCAATGATTTACAGTTCAGAAGTCACCTGAGCCGGAGTTAACTGTTGTGGTTAACTGTGAGTGGTTGTTTTAACCTAGACAGCAGCTTAATGTATCCAATAACATGTCCCAGGCTTTTGTCTTCATACTACCGAGACTGGAAGCCTTGCCAGGGTGTGCTAGGGCTTTCCCTGATCCTTGTACCCAGGTTTTCTTCCTGCTCGTACCAAGCTGATGGAGCTGCAGGAGGTGCTGCTGTGAACTGAAGTCTCACTTCATGTGGAAATCAGATGTAGCTGCATTCTGCACGAGTCTGCGAGCTCACACATAAATGGAATATTCTCCTGACAGCTCTTGAGAGCTGACACAGTAGCAAAGCACCCATCTGCTTTCTAAATCCTGGTCCAAGTGCACATCCTGATTTTTGGGGAGCAATCTGCCTATTATTCTGCCTATTCTGGTGGCTACTTATATTTCTTCTACTAAATTAGTTTTCTCCTTCTTTTTTCATTTCTCATAGAAGAGAGAGAAAGACAGAGAGAATTAGTAGGATGAAAAAAATAAATTCTGCATTTTTGCTTTCATCAGAACAAGGAGGAAGCAAATCCTTTAAGTAGGCATGAAAAAGGATTTTTTCATTCTCAGATAAGAAGAAAAAATATTCTCCAGTTTTTGGTAGGATAAACTTTGCTGGTTTTGTCTCTCATTCTAACACAAGAAACAGTAACCCTAAAGAAAAATCTTTTTGGCATCCCAAAATCAGGGCAGTATTAAATGAGGGCTTATACTGTACCTGGACTCCTCCTACATACAAATCCCTGAGAGTGATGCTAGACCTCAAGAAAAATTATTTTACCTTAAATTCCAGAAGAAAATGTAGAGGAAACAGAAACTGATTCTACATTGACACAATGGAAACTTAGTTTTAACAGATACCCCTTTAATACTTCTAGTTATGGAAATCAAATGAGCAATAAAGGCACACATTGTACTTGTGTTTTATGATGGATTGCTCAGCTCTAGGTCTCATTGACTTTGCTTTTATCCTTCCTTTCATCACCTTAGATTTCCTATTTAATACCCTAAAAATTACCATAGTCAGATGTCTGTTATTTACCCGGACCGAAAAAAAAAAAAAAAAAAAAAAAAAAAGAAACACAACAAAAAACCNGGAAGAGGTCTTTTATTTACCCCGAAAAAAAAAAAAAAAAAAAAAAAAAAAAAAAGACAGGGGAAAAAAAGACAGGGAAAAAGATTTTACTATGACTTTGTACTACCGAGTGTGGATACTGCTCATAACAGCCTAAAAATATGCACATATTTTGAAACCTACTTGTATGTATAAACACTAGTTTTAAATACTACCTTTGACATTGCTGTATCTATTAATAACAAATAAATATATTGTATAAAGAAAAACAAACACTCCTTAACTGAAAATAAGCACAGCATATAATCCTTATGATTAGTGACAATACTCTAAAATATTGAGTTCTTACCTATTCCCTTGCTAAACTTGCTACACATCAGGCTCTACGGTAAGTCTAAATTTCGTGAGAAGATGATGATGGATGCATTGCATTCTTGCTAAACTGACTACAAAGAGCAAGTAACCTTACTTGAAACATATTAATAGGCCAAACACCATGAAAAAAGGTGATGGTGAGAAAGCTTTGGGAAAACAGATTATGCTTATTTGCCTTTTTGTAGCAGTGGGCTGCATACCACAGCTGCAATGAAGGAAACATTCCAGTTGAGCAGCATTCCTCTGTATCTTTTCAAAGTCTCTGTGGAGGCTAAAGTAGGAATCACTTATTTGCGGTTGAGAAAATAGCAGGGACTTCTGCATTAAATTTTAAATACATTCTGCCCAGAGGATGATAAGATGTTTAAATCAAATGATGAGACATTACCCACTTAAGGAATGCATTAGGAGTATGAAATGGGATTCAGCATGCTGTGAATTCTAAACTCCTGTACTCAGCAAAGAATCATAGACTCATACAATATCAGGGTGGAATTACCATATTATCCTCAAGGATAATATGGTCCATTCTTTCTTGGCAAAAGTACAGACTAGACAATATGGCCCAGCACCCTGTCCATCCTGAATATTAAAAGTGCCCATGGCCTGTTGATCTCAAGAGTAAATTATCACGCTGTTAAGTTTTATAATAAAATAATACAAAGATTACAGTGAATTGTTCACCGTACAAAATTCATTCCAGCATTTTTCTACTTGCTAGATTGATTTTCAGATTACCAGAGTTCAGCCAATGTAGAGATGGAAAATAGCCTATGTAACTATTTCTTCAGTATAAAGGCTAGATAGTTTTTAAAATTAATTTGGATTAGATTTATACTATCTCTAAGTTACTGAATTTGTTAGAAGGTGCTTTCCCCATTAAATTTTTACTGCTATTAACGCCTTCATCTCAGAACACTGAAGATCTCAAGTGTGATCAGGATATGTGGGAGGAATTCTTTGCCCGCTGAGTAAAGTGAGTGCAGAAGATAATCACATTTCTTAACGGCCAAGCCCCTCAGCAAGCTCAGAAATGTATTTCTTAAAGAAATGTTGAGTCCTAAAGTACCAGTTTATGCCTCCTGCAACTCCCAGATAATGTTATGTCAAACTGTCCTGCAAAACCTCAGTTTACTCTTAAGAGACCACACCAAAATTTTAAGTTTTGCTATTGTTTCAAAGCTAGTCAAATTTATAATGTCCTTAAAATGTGTTTCTCTGTAGACCTGGCAACAGGATTTGGCCATTAGGTGAGTCATAGTCACTGGAGCTGCTTAACTGAGTACCTTCACGCCCTGTTTTTAACAACTGCAACACCATCTGACAAACTCCTCCCAGTCCTGCCAAGTGTCGGTGCCAGCGAGGTGAGTCAGCTGCGTCTTTGCTGCATCATCCCTCTGACATACAGCGCTACCAGAGAAGATTAAATAACTACACACAGAATAAATCTGATTTGCAGAATCGTCTCTATCTATCTTAAATGCAAGAGAGAGTTTTCAGCCCTGTCTTAAATGGTATCACATTTTGGCTGAACACATTCCATGGGTTTTGGGGAACTGGCTCCAGTATTCCAGGGCTCTCCAGCGCAGCTCTAAACATGCCATGGAAGGATGAGATTCTGAACCGTAGGAAGGTGGATCTAATGCTCAAAAAGAAAAGCCCCTTCTCTTGTGAACTTACTCCAAACACAGCCATAAACAATAAGCAGAAACAGAACAGGGATTCTGAGACCTGATGACTTGAATTCCATACGACCTGCTGTAATTTGATTTCCCCCAGAGTATGCAAACAGGGAGTCATTTAGAAGACTCAGAAAGGTCTGCTTAGCCCTCAACGAGGTCCCTCATCCCTGACCTAGAGGAATTTATGACAATTCATTAAAATCAGAGAAAAACTAGATTAAAATGGACAGAATTGGGAAAATGTATTGCTAATGGCTTTTATTTCATAGAATCATGGAGGAATTGGCAAGAAAGGCCCAAGAGAATTATTTGTTTGCCTCAGAAACCAAGTACTGTCCTCCTTCCACTGTCTTGTTGATTTTTTTCATAAACATTTGGATTAAAACCAGCGACAGTATAATAAATCTATTCAGAAAATCTACTTACAATGGCACTTACTGTCATACTTGATTTAATTATCCTCTTTGAAGAATGACTGCTTGTAGGGTGAAGGTGATTCTTCCTCATCTATCTTCCTCTCTGTAATCCCCTAAACCAAACATAATTCTGAAGAAATAAAATAAAAAATGTTTAGGCTTTGACATTGCTCCTATTCTCAGTGTAGTTGGGATGTACATAAAGGGACCAGAAAATACCTGTAAAGGACAGTAGCTGGAGACTGAGGATGACACAGAATGCTCCATCTTCTACTTGATTGTAGTTTATTACTGCATTCGTTACCAGTAAAAAATAAAATGGGGGAAATCTTTTCCTGAAGGTACAAATAAAAGACATTACTTGCTATCAACAGGCAAAAAAAGAATCATCCACTATCTGGCTAAAATATAAATTCTTAATTATGACGATTACGTTATCAGCAGTTGACACAGTGACCTTATAGGACAAGCAATACAAAATTAAACTACCAGCACATTTCTGAAGTTGGAAAAGAAACGGAAACAGAATGTTATTTGTTCTCTTCTCAAATGCCTTCCTTATGTTCCTCACAACCCCAAGCAATTGCAGCTGTTGGGAGAACCTAAAGCCACTTTCCCTGCTGCCAGTCACACTCCCAGACACCCTCAAGGAAACCCACAAGCCACAACTTCATCACTGAGGTTCTTCTAAGTGAGTTCAGCCATAACTTCAGCAAAATTTACAATAGAAAAGCATTTTCCTTGCAAAGAATCAGACTCCCAGTGTTGCTTCCATTGTCTACCCTGGTCCTTCACTGGTGGCTACTCTGACCAGCAGTATCTTCCTTTTGGCCAGAAACCATGCAGATTCAAACTGTAATGGGCAAAAATGTAATTTACTGGAGAAGCTTGGACAAAGAAAAATAACAGAGAAGAAATTTTTTAAAGTAGGGTGCAAATTGGGATGTCCTGGAAAACACAGGAAGGACTGGGCATATCTGAGGTTTCTCTCTACATCCCTGCTGGGACAGTCTGAGCCCCAGAGGCCACTTCATGGGCTAAACATTGTGGCTGGTCAGGAAATGTGCGTGTGGCTGGGACACTATGGCAGGATAATTTAACTGAGACCTCTGTGTGACAAGAGAATGGCGCTGGACAAGATTTTCAGCTGATAGAGCAGTGCATGAAACAAAGACAGCACAAGGTAACAGCTGCTGCCTTCAGCCCAGTTCTGTTATCTCTGTAGTACATTATTCTCTCAGATGACAGTAAGTACTAAATGTTACAGAGGGTGACACTCTAGTCTCAGTTAAGTTGTGTAAAATATGGAGAACATCACAATAAAACTGTCTATAATTACAGAAAATAACAGCTCTTTGTAACTGGTCCAGATCGGATTCAGATGGAACATGTTAGAGCAAACTAAATTCTTCTGCTAAGAAATCACTCACTAGCTTCTATTTTAAGCCATTTTTTATTCAAGATCATTGATGTTAATGATGTAAAATACAAAGGATATAAAAGATTATAGCACGGTTGTGGCTGATTTCAGTTTATTGACTTGTTTAAATGAACTAAAATGTTTGCATTGATCTTTCAAAAGAATTTGAATGGGCCCCAAGAATCTTTATCAGAAGGATCTAAGTAGTCCAACTAAACCCTTCAACAGTGCCCTCATGATCCATGTTCAATATAGGGAAGTAATCTGACAGACAGAGAAGACAGAGCATCCTGGCATGAAAGTGCATAAAACTGTATGATATATCCTGGATGCTCAAAGACTGTCATTTCAAATGTATTTATTTCAATTTGTGTGGGGCTGTTTGAAAAACAACGATTCTCTGATCTCTGCCAAATTACCTAAGGAGAATATCCACACGACATTTCTGAAAGAAACCTTGAGCTGAATTCCCCCGTTTTATACCTGTTAACACAACTTTTCCTACTCTAGGGCTTTTAACTTTTAGCTAAAACGAGATATCTAAAATACACGCTTTTTCTAGTGGATACAAGTCTGTGTCACACTTTCCCCCAAAAAGAGTCAAAGCGAACAAAGAACTAGTAAGATATTCAGCGTAAGCCGAAGTTCAGGAAATTCAGCCTCTGGCAAACCAAGGTAAATAAAAAGCTCTTCTGTGGAGAATTTCCCGTTGTGGATGCTCTGCCTACACACAGGTTTTTCAGAGTTAAGCCAAGAGGGGTGTTTTTTTCCCCATAAGCTCTTTGCATTGTTTCACTCCTGTAGCATAATACAGCCAAAGTAGTGATCTGAGATAATAAAGCTCCAGCCCAGCTACAGCTTTAACTGGCAGCACTAGTAATGTTCTGGCACCATCTGATGTTTTTTGTTTTGCTTGCCCGGGTGTAATCTCTAGGCAGCCCCGCTTTGTTTAGTCAGTGAAACTAAAGAACAAAACAGACTACTAAGGTCATACGCAGCTTGAAAAAGAATGTTATCTAAATTAACAAGCCGGATTTCAAAACCAGGTTGTGCATTAGGTACTTTAAACTGGCAACCTCGCGCATAAACGCACCGCCAGGTGACTCCAAGGAGTATCAGTGCTCCAAATGCTAATTGGTAACAAACTAGTAGACAGTGTGAAATGGGGAGACAATCAGAAATCTGCAATATTTCTTATTTCCTAAAACCAAACACAATGCCTTTGAGTGATTCTTTTTCACTAAAGGGGTGATTTCTATTAAATTTTGTTTAACTTAGTATAAAGTTGCAGTATTGTGAGATACTAAACCTACTTCAGCCCTGCTATAAAGGCATTTTTATAGTAAAAGAATAAAAAAGGGCTATAAGGGGAAAAGGAAAAAAAAAGCTACTAATGAATACGCTAAAGACTGCACGATAAACACAAACCTCATGGTAAAAGCACTACTTCTGCTGCTTTATTGTTGATCCCTGGGAAGGAACATGAGTATCCCTATGGGTCCTTTGAAGTTTTTATGTTAAAGCACAGCTCAAGTTTTGTACTTATGTCAGAGGAGATCAGTGCCAAGACCATGCCTTGCGCTGAACAACAGATTTGCAATTGTCCGTAGCTCCTGGGGAATTCATTCCACATTCTTGGATCAGTCCACAGGAAAGCTGTGTCACACTGAAGCCTTAACCTTTAAAGGTTATCTCGAGTCGTGAATGGTTTTTATACACTGTGGACGTGGAGCACTTTGAAGGGAAGCCCCCTCGGACTCCATTGTTAAGCCCACTTTGGTTTAGCACTTAAGGCACTTTGGACACGCAAAAAACCGAGAGGCAGAGGGACAAGCACAACAGAGAGAGACGCTACAAGCTTCCAAGCGGTGCCAAGTGTTTTAGAGAGGAACTAAAATGTTCCAAAGTGCTTTAGGGGACAGGATGACGCCCTCCCGCCCTCACACTCCACAGCGCCAGCCCGCCGTGCCCTCACCGCACCGCCTCACAGCCCTCCCTCGCGCCTCGCCCTCTGCCTCCCCCGGGCCGTGAGGGGAAACCGCGGGGACGGAATCCCGCAGGCGGCACCCTCAACCCCCATATCCCAAACTCCATCCCTCCGGACACCGGGACCGCCCCCGCCCCGCTCCGCTCCCCTCACGCCTCCGCGCGCCTCACGGCCCCGCCCCGCTGCGCGCGCAAACCCCGCCCCCCGGGGCAGAGTAGCCCCGTGGCCCCG
>VZTA01008434.1:336071-362076 GCA_013398855.1 Mohoua ochrocephala | reverse complement strand
TTTTGCATAACCCCTGACAAATCCTGTCTTGCTGGCTTTTTCACCTTCCATATTCATATTTTTACATAACTTATAGGTATTTTAATGGTATGAACTAATTGTTTTCGAGGATGCACCCTGAAATCAGAAGGCTCACTGGGTGAACTGCATCCCTGCACCAAAGTTTTCTTCTCGTGGAGCAATTAGGGTATTAGTCTGAATAAAACACATACAAATTAAACCTGTAGTAAGTTGTAATAGATTTACAGCAAATAATTTGACCTATCGCACTGTGTGTGAAGCTTTGTTCATACAGAAGCATTGCATATAAAACTTTTTTCCCTAAATCTGGATTTCCATCACACTGGGAAAGAGCTTATCTCCCCCACATGCAGGGGATAAGGCTCTTGCCACAGAACTGTCACAGGCTCTCAATTTTGTTCATTTGGGTTCAAAATCTCTCACCTGGGATGTGGATGGAGAAATGGAAGTGCTTTTATAGTTGCCATTTAATGGCTCTTCAAATGTCAGCTGCTTGACAGAGATGAATTAGTCAGTGTGGTCTAAGTAGCAGTCCAAGGTGCAAAGTCATTTAATGCTCAGCTACAGAAATAGAAACATTTGCTGATGATTAGTGTGTATAATTATAATTCTGGATATTGCACTGACTCTCATTCTATAGTCTTTACCTGTTTAATAGAATTATATTATTTAAGTATTTCCTATGACTGGGCACCTTTACACACACATTACATTTTTATTTTGTATAATTTATTATGTTCTCTATTAGTATAACAACTTTTAGTTCGCAAATTTAAAACTTTTTTTAACTACCTATCCCAAAAAGTTCAAGTTAGGTTCAAGGAATAAGATCATGTTGTCCGCTTTATGTACCTTTACCACTAAGAAGTGGCTGCAGTTAACATTTCCTTCAGAATGCTTTTCTCATCCATGTGCTGTCTTTTCTGCACATGTGTCTCTGAAGTGCTCGCTAGGCCATTCTCCAGACATCTGAATTCATTCCCTTACCTAAAGCTGTGTGTCATGCTGAAACTTGCCTGCCAAAAGATCTGGTCCTTTGGCACGTCCTCCTCTCCATGTGTGCTGGCATGGTTGCTCCCAGGGCAGCAGGGTCAGCAGGAGCAGGCTTTAGGGATAACTCAGATCTAGTCCCAGTTGATTACACACCTCTCAAGAGGTAATCCTATCATTCAGAAGGTGGTAAGACACTGTTTGCTTCAGCTTTAGTGTTAGAGTAGTAACTCGTGACTGGTAGTTTATGAGGCTCATAAACAGCATTAATTTGAAATGTTGGCCGGTTTGGGGGCTTTATTTAAATGGGGCAATGGCCTGTTGTGCTCAGCCTTGTGTTTGGAATTAACTGTGGGATCAGGTACGCAGGGCCGTGTGCCGTGCTCCCTCTGAGCCAGTTTCAGTCTGAAGCAATGGAGTTGCCTCACTCTGCCTGGGTGAGTGAGACTGGGCTGATGTTTGAGCCTGAATCTGGCCCCTCCCAGGAGTGTAATGCACTGGTGGGGTGGGCTGGGATGGTTTCAGCCAGGCTGTCTGGATACACAGTCTGGAAGCAGCTTTGCTGATACAAGGGATTATAGGTACTTGATCAGCCTGTACCTGCTCATCGTCTCTCCAGGCTCCTCAGCCCATTGCAATCCAGAAAGTTCTGCAGGCAGGAGACACTTTCTCCAACAGATCCCACAGCCTGTTAACCTTTGGCTGGGGAGATGTGGAAAACTGCAGGGAAATAACTCCTGATGCAGCCAAACTTTCCATTAGAGCTTGATCCACAAACTTGTTTCTTCATAGGCGTGTCCTTGCACTCTTGTACTTAGTCTTCTTTGCTAGTTACTTAAAATAGACTGCAGAAAAGCACCCTTAATGTGAAATAAACATTCAAACAGAATTTGTGTGCAAGAGCATTGCATTCTGGGGAAAAAAAAGGGTATGCTTTGTCTTTTGGTGGAATGAATAGCTGTTAACCTAAGGACGTTTTGGATACGTGCATCAGAAGCAAACTGATTCAATGAAATTCCATTTCTGGAATGATTAGAACTTTAAAGGAGCAAGGCAAAAGATTTTATATCAAGTCAGAGTCAGGAAAAAAGAAAAAAATGTAGTGGTCACATTTATTTCTGTTTTCGTTTGTGTATTCCATCCTCTGTACTTGTATTGAAGTGAACAATAATAGTACTACTTGCATGAGTGAATGTTATTTTTCTCACATGCATTTACAAGGTGTTTTACAAGGGCCTTTTACCCAACTTGCCAAATTGTTGGCTTTTTTCCCCATTTCTGTAGTCCAGGAGTTTTTTCCTCATTCAGAATTGAAATGTTCGTCCTCAAATTTGCTTGTAATTACTTTTGTGTAAAGTTACTTATGAATTCTATAATTTAGAGAGTATAATCTGGACTTGTCATCCAAACATTCTTTTCACATGGTTTTGCTCAAATAAATTATTGTCCAATGTCAGTAAATGGTCACTTTTTTTTTCTTTTTTTTCTTTTTTTTTCTTTTTTTTTCTTTTTTTCTTTTTTTTCTTTTTTTTCTTTTTTTTTTTTTTAAGAGCAAAATATGAATTAAATGACAGTGTGCCATTTTTGCCATTTTAGATCAGTTTTACCAATGGCTTGACAAATTATTTCTTTTTTCCCCTCAGTATTCTTGGATTTGTGACTCTACCAATGTTTTCTCTTGAAGGAATAACTTAAATATATAAGTTACTGAAGCCTTGTGGGGTTTTCAGTGTGTTGTTGGCTGCAGACAAGTCTCAGAGTGGCTCATTCCTGCCTTCTGCTGGCACAAGAGCTGTAAAGTTGTTCCATGAGCTGGATTCCAGATGAAAAATAGCTTTCTGCTGATTTATTTTTTCAGCTGAATTTGTTCTGTTGTTTGTTTTGTGCATGTCAGTGTAAAAACATGTGTTGACATTATGCTGGGAAGAGAGCACGAAGACAAAGAAATGGTCAGGGAGGAAGGGGGAGTTGAATGCAATTTGCTTTTTGTTTATGTTTTCTGGCAGAAGTGCTGTCTTAAATACACATCAGCAATAGCCTTGATAACCCTTGGGAATCCTGTAGAAATAATCCAGAGAACCACTCAAGTCTGAAAATCTGATTTGAATTCTAGCTTTAAGTGTACTCTTTAAATAAATATTTAAATTGTATAATAAATTGAAACCAGAACTGGCATAGCTGTGCAAACAGTGCTAAAAACAGTGCCAGAGGAAGGTCAGTTCCTTAAAGTATTTTCAAACTTTGTGGATATTTGACATTTGGTGGTATTGAAAGGACAGCTATTCAAAATGCTGCAGGCTTAAAGAACTGCCTCGCATAGCGAATGAGGGCTGCCAGAAAAAATTGTTGTGTATGACAGCTCCATATTGTGTGTTCCTGAAACCAAACTGGGGAGCCTCCCATCCTCTTAATGGCTTTTGCACCAGTGAATGCCTAAAGAATAGATTGAAGTGCTGTTCTTTTGTTCATCATTCCATCAAACTACTTTTAAAACATTTGCTGGTCGAATGCCTTCAGGAGCCAGAGCTGTGTGAAATCAGTTAGGAAAAGTAGTTGTGGTAATGTAAAAGTATCTTTCCCCTCGTGCTTTTGAAGACTACAACTAATTGGCAACTTTAATACTGGTTGTGTTGAAGAACCGTTTGTGGGTTGTACAAACATTGTATTGAGGAGGGGGACTCAAACTTCGGAGCAGTTGAATCTTTGGTGGTGAGCTGAAAACAAACCTTGTTGACTTGCTTTCAAACGATGCCTCCAGAGCTGCAGTCGTGGCTCAGTGGCCCCAATATTTCAGTTGAATACTCTTTCCAAATACAGTTTCTCAATCAACAGCTGCGTGCAAAAATCCCAAGAAAACAGGAAAAAAACCGCATCTGCTTTTGCAAAAACATTCCCTCTGAGGTCTCTGTTTTCCATTCTCAGATGAAATGACACTTTTTTCTTATAATAACTTGATCTGTCACATGCCCTGAAAACAACTCAGTGAGTCTATTAAAAACAGACAAAACTGTAAGAGAACTTGTAATAATAAAAATAATTCTGAATTTATGATCACGGGATAAAAAATATTGTTGGTTATAATCCAGCACTAAATTGAATTCTGTACATAGTTTAAACTTTGTATCACAGGTTTTGATGCGCTGAATAAACTGTTAAAGGATTATAATTAAAGTGGTTGACTCCTCTTTAGTGGTTGGGTTGCAGCTATAGGCAGTTTAGTCCCTAGCTGTGCTTCTTGGGGAAGAGGAGGATTCCAGGATTGTGCTGTACCTTTTACACCTTGATCCAGTCATTTTCTGGTCCACGTATTATTTTCTCATAGGATTCTCTAAGCTGTGTAATGCTTTTCTGTGCCAGGACCCAAGAAATGTTGCCTTATCTATTTCACATAAACCTGTTATCTTTTGGGGTTAATTGAGCCCCAGTGGCACCCTCACTTATCACTGCAGTGTTTTATCTCCTGTTTTATGAGTGCACCCACAGAAGTCCCAGCTTTAGCTGCACAAACAACAGGGCTGTGAGATGCTGTCCCTGAGCTCAGGGAGCTCCTCCTCTGAGACTGGCATGTGCCTTGCAAGGGAGCTGGAGGAATGGTGGGCTGGGAACAGCCTGTAAAGTCTTTAAATTGTTGAGGTCTGTTTCTGCTTGAAAAATGAGCGTTGCCTTAGCATTTGATGAGAAAAATTACTATTATGGAAAGTGATCCAAATTTAAGCTTCTCTTGTAGATGTAGATAAATTGCAGAGATTACTGTTTATAGATACAGCTTGTTCCAGGTTCTTCATCCCTAAGAGGAAATAAATGTCCCAAGTGGTTTTGCTCATCTGTGTGCTTATGTTAGGGATTTCCATGACAGCACTGAGTGAGTCAGAAATGCACCTCTTCAAGTTCTGAGCCCTTCTGCGCAAGCAGAACTCGTGCCTGAGAACTTTGGGAGGCGAAGAGCAGCTGGGTTTTATTTGAAACCTTAAACTTTGCACACAACAGCTAAAACTCAAATGAAATAGTAGTACTTCTAAAGATGAAGGAGGGCTGGGGGCCTTTGGGGGTTGGATTAAGAGTCTGATTTTGTTTTGTTTTCTTTAAATAGTCCCACACATTATTTTAATTTCCCTTAAGAAGTTGTGGGTTACCTGAAATGCCTTGTGTTAGATCAGTTCTTTATATGATCAGCTTGGCTGTGTGGATGTAAAAGACAAACCAATAAAGGCCACATCTTTTCGGGAGTTACCTATATTCCCCCTGCAGTAATACTCTATAGCTCTGTTCATTTTTACAAATTTTTATTTGGGTTTCAGCTGAAATTTATCTCATATTGCTGTCTACTTATAACCTGTTCAAGTCCTTTATCATCACAATCAGTACAGTGTGTAGTGAAAGCTTATGGAAAATGTAATTTTGTCTGGTTATAAAACTGAGCGCTGAAAAAAGATAGCTGCATATTAAAATCTTAAATATAAAAGGAAAGTAAAATGTGGCTTTTTTATTAGCCATTCAGAGATGTCTTTCTGCTGTATGAGTTTTTGTTCGGTGAAATGGAACCATTGCTCAGAAGAGTTATGGGATGGCTTTATTTTTAATAGGATGTATTGGATAACCTAATTTCAACCAAAGAATAATAAGGGGAAGCTGAAGATATTTGAATTGTATTTTTTATAAAATCTTAGTTGGAGTGGGGGCAAAATTGAAAATGTCAGCTGAATTGTGTTTTAAAGTACTGTCCTGCAGCAACAGTGGAAGGTTTGCTGTCTGCCAGTGAAAGAATCCAGCCCTGTGTGTGATGACATCTGCCTGCTCTGGAGCTCAGGGATTCAGATACTGGGATGATGGGTGCTTTATTGCACTTATGTAGAATGAATTCGATTTACTGCTTTCTTATAATTGCTATTAACCAAGTAAAGTTCTGTCTGAAGAGGGTGAAGTTGTAGGTATACAAGCCCACACTCTGACCTGTTATTTATCTTGTGAATCTTTTTGCATACTAAGAACATTATAATGTTTAAACTTAATTTCCATTCCGTTAAAATGTGGCGGACGAGAAATAGGGAGGCTTTTACCGTGTCTTTTGCGGCAGAGTTGAGGGTCAGTGGAAATGGGGGTTGTTGGGATTCTGCCCTCCCTTGTACTGGGACAAGCCCTCGAATACCCCACACGTAGCTGAGGGGTCTAAACCCAGCCAAACCCAATGTCTCTTCTGCTGCCTTTCCTTCTTGTCTGCTCTGGTTCTGTGTCTGTGCCCAGCACAGGGAGCTGGGAGGGCTTTGCCTGGGACCTGTGATCCAGGCAGTCAGAGCTGCTCGGGTCCCTGCAGCTGCTGCACAGTTGCAGCCTCTGCCCAGATATTTTCTTTCCTGCTTAGATTATGCCAATATTTCTTCCTGAAACCACCAGAGGGAGTGATAAGCTCTCAGAAGTGTCCTCCCATTTTAGGAGAACTCTCAAGGCAGTGAATAAAAAAAAATAAAAGTGTACTCTGGTGAGCTGTGTCCCAAATATACACCGTTTCTCATAGAAAATTATTGGATAAACTTTGTAACTAGATACTTTCTTGCATTTGAGGTTAAAAAAAAAGACAAAAAACCCCAACAATGCTCCAAAAAGTCTTCCCTATGTACTTGTTGTCTAAAACGAAATAATGTATCTGTAGAATACATTATGGAGGCACTGCTGGTCTTTACTTCCATTTCACTTTGACCAGATAATGTATGTTGATGTGAAAACAAATAGATTAATACTGAGCGCTTCTAACATTTAGAAGACGGCTCTGATAAATTAGAGCCTGAATTGAATGAGAGGTCAGCTAAAACATTATTTGAAGCCCCAAGTGCTGTGTTTTTACATTATCTTTAGTGAACAGGACTTGCTAGGACTGCTTCATTCTTTCCTTGTAGCTGTATCTAAAGCATGTCGCAGATGAAGAATAACTTGTTACTATTAAGACTGATATTTCTTGCCCTGTCTTTTTTTCCACTGATGTCAGCAAGATTTTATTGTCTAATGGCTTCAGTGAAAATAGGTCTGGTGATAATAACGTCAATATATTGTCTTGATGGGATTCTTGATACACTGTTGGAAAGAAGTGAGTATTTCAGAAGATGACAGCAAGAGAATCTGATCGTGAGACACCAGTGACAGGTGTTGTTTTCCTGACCTGAAAGAATGTCGTTTGAATATTTGGATGGTAAGAGAGAAGGGGTTTCATTAGACAGGACTACCTTTCAGATAAGGCTACAGTGCAAGTAATTTACCATTTAAAAATCAAAAAGTGTGTGTGAGGGTAGTCAAAAAACAGCCCTTATCAGAAAACCAAGTATTCGGGATGACCTAAATGTTTTCTTTTTCTTCTTTACCTTAAATAGTTTGTGTGTTCCACTTGGGCTTGCCACTATTGCCCAATATCGGGGGTTACTGTCAGCTTTGCCTGAGGCAGTGGTGGGAATAGCCGAAAGCTCAAGTATCACAATTTCAAGCTGGAAGTGAGTTGAGTGTTTAGAATTCCCTACTTGGGGGGTCAAAGCTTTTTTGTCAGTGCTTCAAACAGATAATAAAGAAGAGATTGAGTAATTTTGCAAGGTAGGTCAGTCTACAGGTTTGAGCACTGGTTATGGACATGAAAATCCTATTTTCTGGTCTGGGCTCCAGTTGCTTGAATGGCCACAAACATTAACTTTTCTAACTGTAATAATGACAGCGGGCTGTACTAGCTAGGAAATAGATATACAAACATGTCTAAACATGAATTTTGTGACTGCATAAAAGGGATATAAATCAGGGAAAGTTTCTGACAGATATATCATTTCATTTGTACAGTTCTGCCTGCACAGCTGGATTTTGTTTTGTGGACACTTCTCTGAGAGTAGGAGAGAAAGGAGGAAGATGTGAATCAGCTGATTTTTAATATTTCTCAAGTCCTTTCTTCTTCTTCTTTTTACTTTCTATAAAGACATGGACTGCATCTTATAAGTATTTCTTGGGATATTGTATTCTTGTTTTTTGAAGGATTCATTTTCCATACCATGGTGGTGTACTTCCGTGTGGGAACTAACCTGTTTTGTAACAGAAATTGCATCTTGTTTAATCAGTCACTAAAACATGATTTAAAAAAATGCTTTATTCTCTTTTTGTTGCTTTGAATAACTTTCTTCTTACTGTATTTGTTAACCCACTGATCTGTTTCTTTTCTGTTTCAGTCAAAAGACAAAATGATGAGAGGCTCACGCCGAGGGTGTGTTAGACTCAGGGTAAGTGTTGTTTTATTCAGTACTTAATGACTTACTGTGTATAATGTGCCCTAATGGAGAGAACTGCAAGGAGACTTTTGAGGTTTGGGCTCTATTCCTGACTCTGCAAAATGCTGAAATAGTGAAAGTATTTAAAGAAAGAAAACATTAGAGGTCAAGTGACATGCTGGGCTAGTAACATCCTATACTTTGTATATGGTATAAAAATATTATACATTTTATATGAAAATATTTATATTTTATATTAAAAAGCATTCTATGGCAGAGTAAGATGGGTTAGTAGTAGCATGCTATGAAAAAGTTGCTGTTTGCAGTTCTCATGTCTCTGTGTGTGGAGGTGCTGTGTATATACAGGAGGCTAATGGGTATGAATGGGAGCATTTTGAGTCTTGAAGTAAGAGAATTCTAGGGAAGGGGGTCCTGTGGTCTCACAAACAATGTGATGAATGTTGAAGGAGAACTGTGCACCTTCCAGTTACTCCTTCCTTCTGTCACTAATACTTTTTAGTCTTTCTGTGGGCCTGTTACAGGGGTGCCTGTATTAGGCATCTGAGCCTCAGAGAATCCCCATTAACTTGGATTCCAGATGACTTCTTTGCACTTTGCCTTGTTTCATATATTGATATTTTAATTTGGAATTTTTTTAAAGAGTAATGTAAGCTCAAACCACTGTCTAGAACAAGACATTCCCAGAGATTCATGAGGATGTTTTTTTTATTGTGCAGAAAAATTCAGTCTGAAAAGCCATGCCTGGTTTATTAATGCTGTGAGCCTGTCAGTGTGGAGGTTGGCCTCAGCCTGCCAGTTTAGGAAATATTAAAAGTGAACAATCTGTTCAATATTGCATGGTCCATCTTTATATGTATTTAACATAAAACGGCCCCTTTCTCTTCTCCCATCTGCCACTCTTCCATCCCAAATTGTTCTTTGGAGTTTTCTAAAAACTTACGAACTCCCCCAACCTTTCTCTGAACATGTGTGATTTGCTTGTTTGGGGTTTTTTTTGTGAGGGAGGAAGGAATCTTCCTTTTTTCTGCCTTTGTAAAGCAGCTCCTCTGGCAGATGACAGTGATACTGATAGCTGAACAGATGGGCTTCTGCAGTCTGAAATTCTATCAAAGAGGTTTTCCGTTTAGAGTAATTGTTGATTTGTAACTGTAGGTGTGAAGATAAACAAACATGTAATTTAAGCAATTTGGCTAAAATACTTCCTTTTCTCTTGAATGGCTTATTAAAAACTTGTTCCTCACCTTTTTGCTCTTGATACACTTTTCATAGGTATGAATTTTCATCTTCAAATGCTTTTGCTGGTTGTCTTAGTGTACTTAGGAAAGTGTATTCATAAAGGATTCTGTGTCATCTGCACTATGCTTAAGTCCTGCTAAAGTTTTCTGGAATATACGTAAACTTTCTCACTCTTATTTTTGATTTTACTTGTTCATGTATATTATCTGCATGACAGTTGAAGCATCTCCTGTGCTTCTGGCTCAGACCCTTTGCCTCAGCATTGCAGTGACAGTGTGTGCACAGTACACAGGTTTGTGCTGAGCTCACAGGCCCAGGAGAGCTCTCCCTGCTTCCACACTTAGGATGGGGCAGGACTCAGCTATCCCAGTCTGTGTTTAGACTTGCATGAGTTTTACCTATATCCTCTGGGGAGAATATCTTGGTCATGTTCTTGGTGTCTGACTTACAGTGTTTTGGTATCTTTAGCTTGGAGAAAAGGCGGCTCAGGGGTGACCTTCTTGCTCTTTACAACTCCCTGAAAGGAGGTTGTAGTGAGGTGAGGGTCAGTCTCTTCTCCCAGGTAACATGTGACAGGATGAGAGGAAATGGCCTCAAGTTGCACCAGGGGAGGTTTGGATTGGATATTAGGGAGAATTTCTTCACTGAAAGAATGGTCAGCCATTGGAACAGGCTGCTCAGGGAAGCGGTGGAGTCACCATCCCTGGAAGTGTTCAAAAGATCTGTGGATGTGGCACTTGCTGAGATAATTCAGTGGTGAATGTGGTGGTGCTGGGTTAACAACTGGACTTGATAATCTTAGAGCTCCTTTCCAACCATAGTGAGTCTATGATATAGCTGTTGAGGAGAATGATATTGTACAACTTTGCAGTGACCTTCTGATTTACTGCATAGCAAAACATGTACTTAAAGTGCCAGATATTTTTTATCTACTCATATATTTTAAAAAAAAATCCGGTGGTGGTTGTTGTGTGCTGGCACTAAAAGTATTCAGAATTATACTGGCTTGGATACACTTTAGGTGCCTCTTTTATAGTGATCACAGAGCTGTCCATGAAAAGCCTATGTGGAAGATATTCTTGGAGAAGTTAAGTGGCACGTTTTATCAGTGGAGGGAAATTAAAAAGCAGTTTGGAGCTATCCTTTCCTGCTACACTGCCTTGGATTACAGATGGCTGGTGCTGTTCTTACATAGGACTGCTCCTGCCAGTCTGTTGTGGGGTCTGTGGTGGTCTCGGCCGTGCCAGTCCTGGTCCCATGGGCCACAAACCTCATGTAGGGACTGTGAGGAGTGTGTGGGTAACACTGACTCAGCTCCCTCTGCTCCCAAGTCTGGACCCAAACCATCCTTGGGTTTTGGCCAGCCTGGTGTATCCCTGACCCCCAGCCCTGCAGCTGCTGTGGGATGCTTGGCTGAGTGAAAGGAAGCACTGGTTGGAATTGACTCAGGGCTCCTGGTAGTACTGTTACTCTTTGTGTACTCTGAGAGTAAGGGCAGAATTTACCCTTCAAAATATGTGCACCTTCCAGGGATGTCTGTCTGGTTTGTGGGAGGGGGAAGGATACAACAGATCCTGGTGCTGCGTCTCCTTGGAGAAGGAGAAGAGAAACTGAGTTAATCCGCTGGTGATTTTTGAGCTAAATATTACAATTTATTGGAGTTGGCAGAGAACTAGAATTGGCCTTTTTTTTTTTACCTTCTCCTGGGTGAAACTTATTTATTATAAGTGTTAAAGGGGGCAGGAATGAAAATGTGGATAGATTTGTAAATAGCTAAGCACAGATGGTCTTTAATTTATTTGCATTTCCTTGTAATAATTCATGAAGAATTAGAAGACAAAGCTAGTTGCTTTTGCTATATCCTGATTACTTACTGTTAATATTTACTTAGGGACTGAAAATTAGATCATGCAGAGTACCAGTGACATGACATGACGGGCCAAATTCATTCTGCTAGAATGATTTATTTTTTATAACAGGCTGGTAGATAAAATCAGGTCAAGAGCTTCTTTTTATAGAGTACTTATGAATTATCATTTTTATACGTGGAAAATACATATAAAATATTGCTTCTTGCTCTTCTTTAAAATATAAGTTGGAATGGAGTAGAGAACTGCTGCAGCATAAAGCCACCTCCATTACAAAAATAAAAGATGCATATTATTATCCAGAAAACCAGCTTTACAAACATTTACTGGTTTTTTTTCTGCTGCTAAAAATGTATTGTTTTAAAGAGCTGACTGCATCCTATGACGGAACAGAGAATCTTTCTGCTTTTACTGTATTCAGTTTGCTTCTAATTTGTCAAAGCTTTTTAAATTCCAGTGGTGTAGTGATAGAGTGTCTGCTGCTGATGTCACTGCTTGCCTTATCAGGATTTTGTTCTTTGTTTCACAGGGAGCTGTGATTGGTATAGACGATGAGGACGACAGCACCTTCACAATAACTGTTGATCAGAAAACCTTCCATTTTCAGGGTGAGCTGAAAGAAGAGATTGTTTTTTCTTATAATAGATTCCACTTGTATTTGATGGATGATTTTAAATGTTTGGCAACAGAACAGCATGAATGAGCACACTGAGAACATTCTGGATCCAGGGGTGCTGCAGGTTAGGCAGGGATTTACATCTGCAGTGGATACATATGTGCTAGAAAGAGACTGTAGCTCTGGCAGGATTTGGAGATTAATAATGTAAAGAATAAATCACTCAAGGGGAAAAAGTAATGTGCTTCTGATTATGGGTTTCGCTTACAAAACGTTTCTGATCTTCGTTATCAAGATACAATTATGCATTTCTTTACGAAGAGAATCAAGACTGGTCTGAAGGTTGCAATTTGTATCCAAATAGAACTTAATGCTCTATTATGAGGAGACTAGAGGCAGCATTTGGCTTAACGGTGGAGCTTTGCTTCAAGATTTACCAGCTTGCATTCATTTCATCTACATTTCTGTGTCTTGTCTGCCAGTCACCATTTCTCTGCTATTATCCTTTTATTCACATTTCCTAACACCAATGCCATCTGCCACTGCTATGTTTCGTCATTGCATGCTATGGCTCACCGGTAGAAAGGGTAAGGCTCTATATAATTGCTATGTACTCCTTAAATTATTTTGTCTGCAGCAGTAGGACAAAATACTGTGCTGATATTGAATAGAGAACTTCCTTTCTCTGAATGTTAAATTCCGAGGGAAGTGTGATGAAAATATTTTGCAACTAACATTTGTTAGTCCTTTTGCTTTTCCTCTAAAATGCAGTGTCTAAATAATTGCTTTGTATAGAGCTGGAAACTGTAAATATCCAGGAGGCACATTTGCATTTAAGCAGTCATTTTAATTTATGTAAACTGAAATAATTCTATAACTTATGTTGTATTGTACATATTTTTTAAATCAGTGATTTGCAAATGGGAATTATCATTAATACTGTTGCTTTTGTGAGACTATTTCTAATGATAAATATTAATTGTACCCCATATTGTCACTGGCTTCTGTATTCCTTGTGCTACAGTTTTTCCTAAATGCTGCTGCTGTCCTCTGGCTTTTCACTGCATTAAGCCTCGTAAATATACCTTCCTAATGCTGAGCTCACAGTGGTATTTAAATCTACTGTTCCCAAGGATAACTGATAAAATGCAAGCTAATTGCTAATGCAGTAATGGAATGCTGTACTAGGGCAGTCTTTCAGTACTACAAAGCTAAATACTGCTGAATATTTGAGAACTTGATACAGGTAAATCTAGACATCTCTAATCTTTAGTTACTGAGATATACCTTTTTTAGTACCTCTTGTTTTCAGTGATTTGTTATATGCTGTATTCTCCTTTAGGTAGCCAGATGTCTTAAGAAAACTGATAGTATTTGACATAAGTAATGTTTTACTCTAAGTAAAATTGATAATTTTTGAACAGCAATGTTGTCACATCTTGTGCTTTATAATTTCCCTTTCTCTGCATTTCATATTAGGCCAGGATTTATGTATGGTCCTTTAGTGTACAGCTAAGATATTGTATACTATTTTCTGTATTGTGCTTTTTCTATTAGCATATTATGAAGATAACGTCCCTGATATCCAGGAAATTGTAATGATAAAAGCACAGTATTAATATATGTGGATTTAATGCAAAAATATATAAAGACGGGTAAGATATCAGTCCTGTGAGATTTCAGTATTAAAAAAGCTCTGTGGAACTATATATGTAGTTCTTACAGCCATTGTAAATGCATTCTCACCTCATGCAACCTCTGTCATATGTTTGTTCATGATATTAAATTAATTCAGTATTACACAGGTTTTAACTTATGCAAAATGTAGGTCGCTGTCAGCCATGAATGAGTGGTTAATAATGTAAATATTGCAAAATGTGTGCTGAGACTGTATAGGATACGTAGGGCAGATTCTGAGAATAATCCGAGAAAACGTACAAAATTCCTAACAATTTCTTCCTAACTTTTAATACCTGATTAAGACAGAGGTTTTGTTCTGCAAGGTAGTCATAGCTATAAATACATTCACCTTTTATAAAAGAAGTCTTGGACAAGAGAAGTCTGCAGGAATGGCAACTTACAGTCCCTTCCTTCTTGCTGCCTTCCTTCATTCTCAAGGACAGACAGGGATTCAAAGAACCTGGAGCCTCACTGGGGAAAAACCAGAACTTAAAAAATCCAGGTTTTCAAAGATCTGCTGATCTAAGTTAGGGTCCCATCTGCAGTGGAACAGTTTCTCTCTCAGGCTCTCCGTTCACTCGGACTTTAAGTACTGATTGGTGCCTCAGTGCAATTTTGCTGACAGGCAGTGATAGAATTTGAATTTGTGAAAAATAAAACTTCGTTCTGGGTTAATTAATTATTTCTTAATGTCAATTACTCAAAATTGCACATCTGACTAACACTCTAGGGATGTAAGTAATGAATGAAGGGCAAGTAAGTGATTTTAAAATGTCTGATCAACTTCTCACATGGAAGTTGATTCCATATGTGTGTGTCTGTGTGTAACTGAATGTCCAAAGTGCCAAAGCTCCAGCGTCTCCCACTAAGAGTTGCCTGTCACTGGATTTTGGTAAATTCTGAGTCCTTCTGGTGTAAAATTCATATTTTGTTGCTGCTTGTGACAATCTCCCTCTCTTCTGTTCTCAACTGTGCTTCCTAGTGGCCACTCCTGTATTGAACATCAGTAAAAGTTAAAAAGTTTTTATTACAAAGATGTTGGAGGTTTTAAAAGATGTCTGGGTACATCCCAAATGGGATCCATATCCTTAGTACCTGAGTATAAAGGAAAGAAGTTAATTGAATGAATATGGGCAGTAAAACAAACAGCATGTTTTGTTTTAACTCAGCTTAACTTTAGCTCTGCCAGAGTGCCCAGCAGATTTTTTCCCTGTATTTTATTGTTATGTACAGGTATATTGATGCTTGTTCATATTGGAGGGGGAAGGGAGGTAGAATGACCTCAGAAATGTTAAAATAGATTTAAAAGTAATGTGTTTTATCTCTCGATTGGTCCTTGTTTGGTCGTGCTGAATATCCAGTTTCATGGCTTGCTTGTAAGGCTTCTGAATTAGGTAGATCTTAAAGTATTCCCTCGTGTTTTTTTTCAGATTAGATGCAAAAATCCATTCAAGTTGCTGTAAGACATTTGGGATAATACTTTTAGTTTAATTTACCTTCCCGTCAGGAAGCTTTTTCTCGGTAATATATTTTTCCTTGCTGCAGTACATGTCCCTGTTCTAAATGTTCCATGACTTTCAAACGCTGTGGGGGTTGGGTTTGTTTTTCTTTTAACATCCTTGTATCATCACCAAGCTTTAAGCTCTTTCCATTTGGAAATTCACTTCTTCAATCCTTCATATTACTTAGCTGTTCTTTCTCCTCACTGGGATGCTCGTGACTTAAATTCAAGAGTGGGAACATGATGTTCAAGAGAGTCTGGCAAGGGTATTGTTGTATTTCTTCTTGATATTTGATTTGCTGTCTAACCTGAAGCAATAATAGCTTCTATTTGGACGGAAATACTTCACTAAATGCACATTGTATGCAGAAAAAAAGAATTCATATTAAAAAAAAAGAGTCAGATTTTTAAACTCCCACCTGAAAACCCAGCTCTTATTCTTTCAGCCTGCACTACAGTTCCTTGGAAGGGAAATCAGTTTTGTCTCCGCTGTTTTGTGTAATAAAGGATTGAAAGATTGGAAGCAGTCCAGTGCATTGATCTGAGATGATTTTGCTTTAGCTTTTGTCTTTCCTTTCCTATTCCTGCCACAAAAGTATCTGAGAAATGAAGCGTGAATGTTGCTGTGCAACTTATTCCCTATTACATGAAAGCTGTCAGCTGGTAAAGGTAGATTTCTCCTTCCTTGCCATCCTTCCCCAGTTCGTAGCTTGATTTGTGTCTGCCCACCATCCCAGCTGAAGAAAAAGGGAGACATGCTGGAAAAGCAAGGATTTTCTGTTAATGTGGGAGGCATTATTATTGAGGATATACTGGAGTCCACAAAGGCCTTAGTTGCTGAGCAGTGTCAGAATTTGAGATTTTAAGTATTTGCATTACGTATCAAAATTAATTCTATTGGTTTTATACCTGTATTTCAACATTACTTGCAGAAGTAGTCGATATTTATAGTCTTCTATACATCTTTGACATTGTCCACCAAATAGATGGCAGGAAGCTGACTGCTCTTGTGGTAGAAAGAGGCACTTAAATCTATCACATTACCTGATTGAAATAACGTTTCATAAATTGCAGCATTTAAAAACAAAAAGTTTTAGAGCTTTTTAAATTCGATATTGAAAAATGCCCAGGGAGAGATTTTGGTGTGAATTCTTGGTCTATGCTGGTTTCTTCAGTGATGTCTGTAGCTGCTGTGACAACATTGTTTGTCCTAAGTTAACATTTTTCTGGGTCTTTCATGGTTCTGGTGGTGCTGAAACAGTGAATTCCTCTATGCTATGCTCAGCTGTGCTTTAACACTGCAGGGGAGGACGAGCAGCTATGCTCAGAGCAAAGCTGAGCTACCTGTCATCCTCCCTTTACCTGACCAGGTCTGGGCTGCACAAAGTTCTGGGCTGCATCTCATCCTCCCCCAATTGGCATAACTGCAGCAACTCCTCTGTGAGCCAAAGCTGGGTTTAGCTTTTGCAGTGATTTTTCTGTCTTCCCCTCTCTTCCCTCTGCCTCCTTTTTGCTATTGATGTCTTGCGCTGGTATTTTGAGTAGTTGGAACACGTGACCAGAGTGCAGGGAATGGTGCATGGTTGTGCTTTTCCTGTTTCATGCAGGTCCTTCTTGCACCAACAGCATCCTGTGTTGTAATTCTTTTCCAATCACCCCACGGTTATGCCATTTTTAATGGGACTTTCTGTACTCAATTGTTATGGTCATATATAAACACCTCCTAGTTTACTGGTTTTGAGGTTGAAACTGCATGTTTCAAAATATGTGTTAAACTGGAGAGTAGCAAAGAAATAATACCAAGAAACAGTATCTGTATAATGTGTTGATTTGTTTTCTTTTTTTCCTTCCTCTGGAAGAAAAAGTATATTTATTGCTTGTTACTTTTGGCATCAGTATGAATCTGTTATCTCAACTGTATATGTGATACATGGCAACTGTTTTGGAAGGGGAAAAATGGCCAGAAAAGGTCTCTCTATAAGGAGGGGAGGGATACTGGGTAGTTCAACACTCTTTTCCTTCTGTTTTAACAAGAAATTCCAAGTAGCTATAAACTTGAGTTTGACCTGTTAAATTGACAACTATTTTATTGGCTAAGAAAATGGTTATATTTTTGTTCTTCTATTTTGATTTTTTTTTTTTTTCAGTTCAGGGCAAAATATGGCTTCTACCTTAAGCTAGTAGTTTCAGAGCTTTATCAGTGGGATCTACAATGGAAAAAATCCTTTACTGTGAGGGTGGTGAGGCCCTGGCACAGGTTGCCCAGAGTGGCTGCCCCATCCCTGGAAGTGTTCAAGGTCAGGTTGGAGAGGGCTCTGAGCATCCTGGGGTAGTGGAAGGTGTCCCTGTCCATGGCAGGGGGTCAGAATGAGATCATCTTTGAAGTCTCTTCCAACCCAAACCATTCTGTGATTCTATGATTGATTTTAAATGCAAACATCCCCTAAAAACCGTTTTCACAGAATATATTATATGAGGTATTATTTAGTGTTACTATTATTAATATTTAAGTATTATTCTCTAGTGAAAAACCAGATCCTTGCAGATTTGTCCCACACTCAAACATGTTTAATGACAAAATTACACACTGTATAAGGATTTCCAGAGAGAACTAATAGCAACTTGATCGTGTGTTTCCTTTGTCACAGAAGTTTCCACCCAAAGGTATGTTTCTGGGCTGATTATAAAGCTTGCTAAAAAAGCTTTTGAGTTTAGGTAACAATGAAAGAGCAGTTTAGTTGATTTCTCAAGATCACAGATTAATCTTACAAACACATTGTACACAGGAGACCTTTTGATGCTTTTTGTTTGGGCAAGCCTAATGACTTTGTGTCTTGTGACTGCACAGGAGTTTCCTGTAGGGACGGGGAGCTCAGGCTGGTCAGACACCTGCAGAACAAAAGGAGGGTTGATTTATATGTGTGGGTGGAGAGTGGCATCAGGGGGAGGATTAGGAGAAGGGAGGATAATGATTGTGACAACTCCAAAATTATGATACAGAGGAAATAATGTTCAACCTGCTGACAGATGTGGGAGCTGCATGTGTTAGAAGGGGATTTGTAAGCAGTGGAAGTGTTTGGCTAGGCTTGTATGAAACCCTGCTTCATCTTGCATGTTTTTCTATGGTTTGAAAGGCCTTCAGTGACTTTAAATAGCAATTTATTTAGCCATGGAACAGTCCTGTGATGCGTGACTTTTCCACCTTATTGAGCACTACTGATAAAATCTCTCTCCATTGAGACTGGTGGCAGAAATCCTATCGATCTCAGTGTAGCCAGGATTTCATCTCTATTATCTGGTGATTTGTGTGTAAAGATACTACATTAGTTCTGCACTTGGCTGAGAAAATACAGGAATTTTGCATACAAATCAGTGGAAGTTTTGTCAGAATAAAGGCTGCATAATTGACTCTATTGACTCTGTGGGTGTAATAGACTCTTCTTACTGAGTTCTGCCTGTAAGTAGGTCACAGTGAATGAAAATAAAATATGCATTTCTTTTTGTGACAGTATGGTGTTTTTATAAGTAATCTAGTAATTTTTTTTCACTAATTCTTCAGGTTTTTCTTTCATCCTAATGCCCATGTAGATGCACACACGCAAAAAAAATAAGCACCAGTATGCACATTCTGAGGTGATATATTTTTTGTGTATTCTGTCTTCCAAGTACTGCTGTGCATGACCTAGAAATGCTGGTGGTAAATGCTGTATCGTGGAGCAGAGTTGTTAAACTTGTTTATATCTAATCTTTAGATGCTATCAAGCTTAGGCTGGAAAAAGTAATCTGTTTTATGCTGTACTTTAACATTTGGTATACGTTATATAAACACATATAATCTCTCCACAGCAAAGTAAATATTGTAGGAACTTAAATTATAAAATTTATTCTCTGTTTGGGAAATTAATAGAGGCTGAGAGCATCTAATGTAGTTGCATTTCATTTGCCTTCTTATCCTCATAGAACAGAACTTTTTTAAATCCCTGGCGTATCTGATTTAGCAATTTGGGAAGTTCAGAGATAAAGGGCTATTTCATAAAACAACAGGGAGTTTTAAACCACGATTTTTCTGAATTACAGAAATTCTTCATGAGAAGCAGTAATTCTGGTGTTTAGTACGTTCTTCATTCTGTAATTTTCTCTTTGGACAGTTAATTGCTTTTCTTTCTTTGGACCTTCTCTAGGAAAGAGTTCAGATTTTTTTTAGTACAAGATTATAAGATTGATGTTAAAATATCTTAGGAATAAGCTCAACCAGACAGATCACAAAAAATACACATTTAAAAAAATATTGTTATCATATTAAAACTCACTGTATTGAATGACATACTTTTCAAGTGTGTTTCTCTGAACTAGTCATAAGTAGGACTGTGATCATGTTAAGTACCCTGTGGTTGTCTTAGATATGCCTGAATGTCACAGTAAATTATACAGGTGTCTTTCAAAGGATGCACTGTAGACACAGAGGAGTGAGGGCTTAGGCATACGGGAACAAACTGTAATCTGGCTCATAAATACTAATTCTAGTAGGAAAAAAAAAGTAAAAATAGCTTAACTGACATAATCACAGTAAATTGCAATGTTTCAGCCATTAATGATTCCAGTCTCTTGCACACAGCAGTGATTATGCAGCTCTGTGTGGATTTAGCTTCTTTCACGTGCAAATGTTCACTGTTAAATTGCAGTAAAAACTGAATTAATAATTCTAGCACTTAAAATAAGAGAAAAACACGGGCACTGTTAATGCCCTCTCAACTGCAGACATAGCATTGCTATTTTTGTGGATAGTTGATGCTCTAGCACAACTTGAATTTCAGCTGACCAGGTAACTCTTGCATTAACCCCTCAGACTAAGAACCACCTTTATGTTTTTGAGTGTCAGGTATTTCTCATGTCCAGGTGTCCTTCAGTGTTTCTTGTTTGTCTTTTGTAATATTGTTATTCTAGAGTCAGCCTAGGGAGAAGCAACTTGTTTCTTCTCTTCCCCTTCTATTTTTAGAAGTTTTGTGCCAGGAGGGACCAGATAATACTTCTCTATTTTTGTATAAGCACAATACCAGTGTAATTCCTTGGACTAGATAAGAATTACCTTATCCTAAATATTTTGTCAGAAACAAATTCTGGAGTAGCTTTCACATAGGAATTGAGGAGAGGGATTAACTTTAAAATGGAGCCTGATCAAATAATGGAAAAGTTGGAGTGATTTCAGGGTACTTGAGGCACAGGACTAATGAGCAGGTCATTCTTGTCCCTGCCTGCTGAAGAAAGCATGTGCAGATACAGAGTGAATATTATGTAGTGTGCATCACAAACTTCTGAGGTGCAAAGGTATTAGAGCTTTTTCTTTGACCAAAGTTGCCTTCTTTAAATGAAAAACAGCTTGGACATTTAGCTTTCCCTACAGATGGGTAGATAATGATCTCTGACCATTGTGTGTAGATTTTTCCCATAAATTCTTTCTGAGTGTGTCGACTAATCTCTTTTTTGAATGTTCCCATTGATTTTTTTTTTCATCAGTGATCTTTTGGCAGCTGTTCAGTTCTAAATTGCTTTTACCATTAGGGAGCTTTTACTTGCACCTAATCTCACAGCAGCCATTTTGATTAGATTTAATATAACTTTTCTTGCATCTTGCTTTACTAAAAACTGCATCCTACTGGTTCTCTCCATGGTTTTCTTAAGGGTCTATGGAGGAGAGCCAGGAGGATCTGCTGTTGATGATAGATGGTCTGAAATTAAACCAGTGTCCTGAACAGAGAGTGCTTAAAAGGTTTTGGTGCTGTGTTTCCGTGCAGTAAGCAGTCTTCTCATGGCACTGTTCCTGGATTTATTGTGCCCGAGACTTTGTCTAAGTAGCAGGATTGATGAGATTCATGTGTGCTCCCTAAGGATTGATCATGTTATGCCAGAAGATTGCAATGTCTAATATATGAGGAAAAAATACAGCTTTTTCCCCTCTGCTGAGCCCTGGTAGAGAGAGCTATAAAGGGGTCACTGGAGAAGCAGAAGTTTCAAACACTTCGTTTATTTATGAGCATGGGAAAGTCAGCTCCATTTTGGAACTGTATGGATCGGTTGGTTTCTAGGTCTTCCCTGTTGCTGCAAGGCCTCTCTGTTCTGTTGGGGGTTCAGATACAAGTCAGAATGTGATAACCTTTATTAATGGCCTACTGTATATTGAGATTAGTATTTAAATAATACCCTGACCTCTTTTTGCTGTCAGTATGGAAGATCACAGGAATCCTGCTGCAGTACAAGGATTAATTCACTGGTCTGCAGCTTAATTGTTTCCTTTTCAGTTTAAATAATCGTGGGAAAAAAAACCTTTCAACACGGGATATTTGTATCCCATGAATTACTTAATAGCTCCTCATTGACTTGTACCCCAGTTCCCCAGTAAGATGGTTTTTGGGACTGGGAGATGGTGACTAAAAAAGACACCACAGAAAAACAGAAAACAAACCCCAGGAACCTTATACACATTGAAATAATGTTAACCATTGTCGTTTTGGACGCACCTTCAAAAAGTTAAAGCATCGATGAATGCCACAGGTAACTATATATGTTTAGTGTTTAGTGATGACCGGTATAAGAAGAATAAACTTGATTGATATGTCTGGCAGGACTAGGCCCAGGAGCCTGGTTTTGGTAAGCAGAACCAAAGAAACTAAAAGGCATTAAAATTGATTCTAATTGACTCATTCAGCAATTGAAATTAGTGTTAAGGTGTAACCTATGCTGTGCAAAAAGAACAGGATGTTTGTGTAGAGAATGTGAAAAGAAAAATGATAATTTGCATGTTGCAAAATGTATTTAATGTAATGCTGTCACTGGGCCTCTGTCCCTCCATGCTGTCTGCTTTCACTGCATTATAAACTTGTCCTCAGTGCCTGCTTCAGCTTCTCAATTAAAATATGGATCACTAGTAAGAAGTACTAGTAAAAAGAGTCCTGTGAGTTAAAAGTTATTTCTATTGAGCTATTGAGAGTATCACAATGGCATATCCAGCTTTTTAATACTTGCTGCATTTCCTGCAGGAAAGTCACCTGCTGTTCTGAGTAACATTTAATTACTTTAACTTCTTCCTGCAGACTTTCTCCAAGCACCTGAAAGCACTTTGGTAGGCACTTTCCCTTATGTCTAGTTTTAATTTGTGCAGGTCAGTGGTATTGCCACAATACCTGTGGCAATTGATTGTGCTCTATTTTAAAAGAATAATGAGTAAGGATTGACTTATAGAAGATGGGAAAAAACTATTTTTTGGAAAAAACTAGATCGATTTCAAACTTTTACCTTGTGTGTAGTGAAAGTTTTGCCCCACGTCTTTGTGAGGCCACCTCATCAGTTAGGCTAGGAGCAAGTGTCTGTATTAAAAAGACATTCTTAACTATTGCTCACAAACACATACATCACCAATTCTTTCCTGATGGTTTTGTTAACTTGACATAATTAGTGTATATATGCTGAAGTAAACAGTGCGGTATGTTTATCTTGAAATTGACGGGGTTATCTTTGGGGAGTCTAGAAAAATCTACATATTCAGAAGACTTGGGGTATTTTTAAATACTGATAGGTTTAAGCTGCAGAATTCCAAAAAATAAAAGCAATGGAAACAAAAGGGTGAGGAAGGGAACATTGAAACAAAGCGTTTTGAGCTGGAGAGTACATTTCTGTATAACCTAAGGATATTTCCTCTGAACTCCTTAACAAATAAGTGAGATAGGAATCTCAGTTCGCTGATTCATAATAGGTGCTAGCTCACTTAAGCTTTCCTTGCTTTTAGCAGGCTTCCTGTTTCTTTTAATACCTTCCATTTGAATGAGGAACTAGAAACAATTGTCAATAACTATTCTAAATCCCTTTACAGGCCAGTTTGTTTACAGTCTGTTTAATGCCTCTGGAATTTTCTCTTTTTTCTTTACCTGGAGTCCACTGACTCTGTTCCTTTGTTTTTAAGCACTCCTAGAGCACAGCAAGGAACCCTTTCAGACTGGTGAAGTAAAGTGGGCGTGTCTGTACTGGGGGCACAGGGGAAAGAAAGCAGTTTTAGCATAGGATTTTCTTCAGTTTAGTGTTTGTTGTATACTTCAGATTATTCTTTGTGCTTCTTTATTCACACCGGTGACCTGTTAAGGGTGTTTGTCCTGTGTTATGAATCCATACCTGAAAGTTACAATGTCCACACTGAAGTGGAATTACTGGATAATTTATTACAGGTTGTTTATTTTCTTGTAAATAAGAAAATTTAAAAATTACTTAATGAATTAAGTGAGGAATGTCTGTGCAAAATCTCTTTGCGTGTGTTCCCCTAAAGCTGGACAAGGGACAGAAGAAGAAACAGGATATTAAGACAACTGGAATGATGTGCTTGGTGATTTAACAAAGACAGGACGGGTAATTTCCACATTAAGTGTGGACATCAGATCTGTTTGCCTAGGCCTTTTAGTATGTAAGACTGCATGAAATTCAACAATGTCTTTTGAATACTTTTTCAGCTCGAGATGCAGATGAGAGGGAGAAGTGGATCCATGCTTTAGAGGACACCATCCTCCGCCATACCCTCCAGCTTCAGGCAAGTTTCACTTTCAGTTTTCACTTGTTTTGCTTTTTATTTTCAAAGCAATGAAATACAATGGCATGACTGCTAATATCCAACACATCCTGTAAAATATCTGGCTGTTCTATAGCCTATACAATTGGATATAGGAAAACATCAGTTGAGGTTTGAGTCTGACACATTTTTCTTGTCCTACCATAATGAAAAGTCAGAATAAGACTTTCTTTTATTAACTCATGTTTATAAGATATATATAGTTATCATTAACTCATATTTATTTATAGTGTATATTTATTGTAAGGTTCTGGATTTATTGTTGTACATTTAGTTCGGCTTTTGGTTGGGGTTTTTTGTTGTTGTTTTTTGTTTAAAACTAGGAGTTAGTCCTTTTTGGGCCAAGCCTCTTGTGTGCTTGTATGCCACCTAACTTGGAAATTAAAATTAACAGCAGCATTGAACCTCTTTCTGGACAAGAAAAATGGTGAATAGCTTGTGTTCGAATCCACTGTGTAAGCTGGATACCAGTGGTTTTCTGGTGCTAAGGACAGATGGTTGGATTGAGGATGGTTCTTAGCTTTAATTACCTACTCCCAGGAGTTGGACTCTGTCATCCTTGTGGGTCACTTCCAGTTCAGGATATTCTGTGGTTCTATGATCTAAGATCAGTTTGTGGTGATACTCTGGACGTGGACATGTCTATAAGATTTGCTAAACATTTATTTTTGCCCTGGAGAGAAACCCAAACTCTCATGAAAGGGACCTGGTTTGTACCATACAGGTGTCTGGTGACAGTGTATAAATCTTAAAGCAGGTGTTCATTATTTGTGTTGAATAAAGGTTTGGTTGTGCTTTTGTAGTATGGCAAGAGAATTAGGTCTCTTACCATTTGACTCGGTGTGAAAAAAGATAGAGTAAAATCTCTAATATCACATAAAGAGAAGCTTATAAAGACTGATTTAGATGACATTTGCCCAATCTAAAGAGTTAGAACAAACCTGAATTTGTCCCACCCAACTTTAGGCACTTGTACTATCTCAGTCAATTTACCTGTTAAACGGTGAGTTTCAACTTTTTTTATCTATTAAAGACCACTACAAATTTTCTAGTGAGTAGCAGATCCCTGGATAAAAATTCCCATTTGACAATCAGCTTTGTATCCCTCCTAACGTATCATGGGTATGTTAGAAGTAATCTCTCCATCTGGACACAGTAGCTGACCAAGGGCTGAAGAACCCTGCTCTGCAGTGGATGTGAGGAGACAGGGATTATCTAGGGAACAATTTGTGGATGTAGAAGGGCTGAGCTCCCTCCCAAGGGATGCCTCTTTCCCCATCCTCCGCTTAGAAAGTGAATAGGTTAACGTGAGTGGTCCTTTTTAGGGTCTGAAATGAAGTAAAAGGAATCTGTGCTGTTTTCTCCACCTGGAAGACTTTTTATGGCTTTGGAAATACAGAGTACAGGAACGAAACACCAGAATATGCACTGGTTTTATCAAAATGTACATTTCCACGCTCTCTAGAAATTGTGAGGGTAGTTTTATTGGCAGAAATAGATTTCATGGTAGCAGCTAATAATGGAGCTGTTTCCCATTACATAATTGTTCACATTTTTGGAATCTTTCAAACGAGTAAGGCATATTTTGACAAAAAAAAAAATAGCCCAAGTTAGTAGTTTAGCTGGTAATGTTTGAGGAAATAATGAAAAAACGAGAATTGAGTACTAAGAAACATATCCTCCGTCCTTGTAAATATGTTCACCCTTGAATGTAACACTTTGTGGGCCACTCCTGTGTGCTCACCACTCATTTTCAAGAACCTTCTTCAGTGTGTGGGTCACGTAACCTTTTAGCTTCTGACCCTTGTTTGTGGAGTCGGTGGAGTAGTGTTCACTTACACCCCCATTCAGGACCTGCCAAGGTTTGCCACGGGAGCTGCTGAGCCGGCACCGATTTAAGAATGAAACACGACTGCACCTCCTTGCCAAACCTCTTTCTTTCACGACTTAGGAAGAGTGGTCTCCATTCTGTTCGCCCTCACCGGTGGGACGTGCGGGCGGAACGAACAGGGGCTGAAGTTTCGGGGGATGCTCGCAGGGCTGAGCGCGGGGTAAATCCCGGCAAAAACATCCCCGCGCCTCCATGGCCGGCCAGGCCCTGCTGGGTTTCACCCCTCCCTCCCCTGGCCGCGGCTCTCCGGGGCCGGGCCGCCCCCGCGCCAATCTCCGGCCGCCTTGTTCGTGACGCGCTCGGCGGGGCCGCGGCCGGGGGTCCTGCCCTTCCCATCCCGCCCC
>VZTA01008434.1:278163-335845 GCA_013398855.1 Mohoua ochrocephala | reverse complement strand
GCAGGGATGCTGCCATCCGGATACACAAACACGCCTTGGCTTCGATAGCCTTTGAACAGAACGGCGCTTCATGCACTTGATCTTCTTTCGCTTTCCTTTTCCTTTGGACAAAACAGTCAAACGAGTTCTTCGGGGGATTATTGGCTCAGCCGGATGGCGGGGTCTAAGTGCCGCGGCAGAGATTATTTTCTGTAAAGGCATTTTCTTAGGTTCTTAGTTTCTGTCGCAAACGAAACGTGACCGACAGTCACTTACAACCTTTTAGGCATCTGGTTTTGTCCAAAGTATTTTATCTTTTCAGAGTCTTTTTTTCATATTTCCATGCTGCTTTCAGTCTGCCTGTTCTGGTACAGGAGTGTTCAAGTTTGAAAGTCAGACTTAAAGTTGACTTCACTGTATCCAACACTCATCTGCGCTGTGAGAAACTGTACCAAACCCCAGGTGGTTCGTGTTTTGTGTGAACCAAATCAGGAAGGATTACGAGTTAATGCGAGGTGGAGAGGTGAAGTGGTGTCTGTGTGTTCTCTAGTCCGATTAATCTTCCTGGTTTTATTTTTGCCTAAATGTTCTACTGTGTTGTCCTTCAGTATTTGTAATGGAAATGTTTTTGAAACACAAGACTGAAACACACTTCTGCCTCTCTCCCTTCAAGCCTAAAATGAGCTGCAGTCAAGGAACTGAGTCATAAATACATAGAATGTGTAAAGGGACCCAAACTGTCCAGAGGGCTGACAATTAGTAATGTTGTATCCAAAGGGAACAACAATAGGGAGAAAACGTTTCAGACACACTTGAAGCCTGATTTGTTTGAATTTTGAAACTGAAGTGTGTTGTTCTGCTTGCTGTGTTTTCGTATGCACTTGTATTAAAACTATTGCTAAAAATACACGTAGTTGTTCTAGTATTAACTTTGTCTATGGAAAAGTCATTGAACAGATGGTGTGATACTACTGGAAATGTCATTCTGAACCCCCCAGCGTTTTTCCCCTTATCCCCCTAAGTTGTTACTGTTGTGGCATTAGCAGGCCTGTGGCTTTGCAGCGGCAGCACATGGGTTGCCTCATACCCACAGGACCTAAGGGGGAGGGTAGGGTGTGCATGGGGTGAAGGCATATTGTGGCTAAAGTTTCTTGTTTGTATGAGGAAATAAGTTATCTCACATTTTCTCTAGTTCCTCAGCAGCATCTTATGTCAACCAGCAGTCCCGCTCAGACAGGACACGCTTCTAATTGTCTGCTTTCCTTGCTGCCTGTCAAGTACACCGTAGCAGCACCTTAGTGCTAGAAGTACTTTTGGGCAGTGGGATTTGGCTCTGGAATTGTCTTGTGAGTTATAATGGATAGCTCATGTCTTTTAGGACCACAGTAACACAGTAACTTTCTTATTTGATCTACACTAAACTATTTCAGCCTCTGAGCAGACTCTGTAGAGACAAAGGAACTAAAATTACAATGTCCAAAGGTGGGCCATAAAACCACCATAAAAGTGAAAGGAATTAAGTAAAAATTAATTGCTTTGCAGGTTGATAATTCCATAATTTAAACAAGATGTTTACTTCCTAAGTAGCAAATGATAAGAAAACTTGATTGTAACAAGTGGGTTTGTGCTGGCTGCTGTGAAGAGTGATAAAATGGCTTAAACACTGAGTTACACCATGGCTTCACCAACATGTGGGAGTTGGTGCTGCTGCTGGAAGCAGTCCTGCCTCACTTCTCCTAGCAAAAGGGAAGAGGCAGTGTGGCAAGAAGGGTAGAATTTGGAACTTAAAATTGCTTTTACTGCTCCTCTCTCTTCTATTTTTAACCCTGATTGGTTTCCACATCGAGTTGTTTATGTGACAAGGTAAATGTTTATGCTGATTCAAAAGAAAGAGCAGAGTAAAGGCAAGAGTAAACAGCAGGGGAACTGATTTGTTTCCCGTTCATTTATGCTGGTGCAAAGTGTTTATGAAATGTTGATAGTAGCAGTTCACTTAGTATCACATTAACCAGGCTTTCTTCTGACCTTTCTAAAGCTGCAAGCAAGAACACAAGGTAGAGTAAAACTTTCTTATATGTTCAATATATTACACTCTCAACTATATTATATTGTTATTAACTGGCTTTTCAGTGCTGCTTCTAGTGTGAGTCAAGAATGCTTGCATAAAACTAAGCCCAGGCTCTTTTAGATTAAGAGTTTATCCAGTATAGATAAAGCACAGTGTTTGAAGTGCTGGTGGAAGGGCATAGGGTTGGCAGCCATGCTGCCCTTTTCAGATTTTGCTTACAAAATAACCAGGACAGTGGGTGAGTACCTTAGAACATGTGCTTTATCTACACTGATTATAGATTAGAAGGTAAAGGAATAGGACTCTAGGATATACTTAGTATTTGTGAGGCTTCAGGATTGTAGCCTGTGCTTTAAAGACAGAATTTTATATACGTGTGTAAATACTTCTGTTTTCTGAACTGTTTTCCTAGGAGATCTGATAATATCTACAGCCACACAGTCTTTGCTAAGCATTATGTGTTTTGCAAAGTAGAATTTTTTTTTTCCCCTGTAAGAATTGCAATATTCTGACTGTTTGGAAGGGTTGTATGCTTTCCAGAACCCATATATTTGTTTCCAAACACATTCTGAGCTTTACATATTGCATAAAAATCTAGCAGAGGAAAAAAATAGAGTTGTTTTTGCTACTAAAGTGCCCGTGTTTAGTGGCTTACAAGTTGATTTCTTGTTTTTATTCAGTTTTTTATCAGTGATCCTTACAGGCAATGTCCAACTTGTCAAAATCAAGCATGATGTAGGCAGGGAATATGTTTCCGATGAGATATTGTGGATGAAAGGAAAACATTCTTATTCACTCCTTCAAACTAACTTACACAGGAATTTTTGTTGGATTTGGAATCCTAATTAGATGAAGAATGTAGCAGAAGTGTCTTCAGAAAAGATAAGAAAGTCCGCTCTGTACAGCTTTCTGTCTTCCTCCCCCAGGAAAGCTATTATTGTAATGCTTTTATTTGAGAAATATATTTGAATTTTTCTGGTATGCTTCTTCTAAGGATGATGCAATCTTTTCATCCCATCCGAGTTTGAAAGAACTGGTTTAAATTAGGCTGAATTACTTCTCAGCATGGACAAGTTTTGAATACAAATGCATTAGAGATATGTGTGACTTCTAATTTGGAGGACAAGGAAACAACATGTAAACTCCTTTGGTGCTAGCAGTTCTGGTGTGAGAATAAGGCTCATAATATGTATTTTTAATTGGGTTATGTTTTATTGTTGCCCTCCTGTTTACTTCCTCCAAAGAAAAAAAGGTTGTGTATGAAGGGAATAATTTTGCAAGACTGTTAGGATGAGAGTTGTTTACTCAACTCCAGACCAGCATGGAAACCCTTTCCTGGGAAAACCATCCTGTCTGGTCACTCCACCTCACTGGGGATCACACAGATCCCACTGGGACACCTCAGACTGGTCAGTGCTACTGGTCCCTGCCCCCTCCTGCAAACACTGGCATTGAGATGTGCCCTGTAGCGTCTGGGCCTTAAGCTTTGCATGTGTCCTGAAGGGGAGGCACATTCCAGAAGCTGTGAGAGGGAGGGAGGATGAGGGAAAGAATTCTATGGTACCTTTTTCTCTTTTCTCTAGAGTTCTTATCAGTATGGTTTTCTTGGTGGGGAGCAGTCAGACACCAAACAACTTGTTTTGACACCAAACTTCTTGGCTTGAGAGGTGGTGGGCAGACTAAAATTTTTTAAATTACTTGCTTCTGCAGCTGTTTCATCTGTTAATACTTTTAAACTTACATGAACACAGAGTCACTATTTGAGGTTAATAAAGTGTACTTGCAAATAGGTGTAGTTACTTAATGGAAAAACAAGTTATGCTACTTCGGACAGGTACTGACAGTAAGATAGAGTCAATGTATTTCTGAAGATCAGAAATAGTCTGGGTTCCTGTTCTTTTTCATCATTTGAAGGTACTTATTTTAGAATCACAGGATGACTTCAGCTGGATAAGACCTCTGGAAATCACCTGTTCCAAGCACCTTCTCACTGCAAGACAAACTTGTACTTTAGATCAGGTTGTCAAAGATCAAATCCAGTTGAGTTTTGAACTCTGCCCTCCAAAGGTTCAGTAATATCTGCAGGCAACCTGTTTTGTCAGCCTGTGAACAGGTGAGCAGCTTATAACACAAGTTCCTCATAAAAATTTGATTGCTCTTTGAGATGTGCAGATTCCTAACGTACAAGTTTAACAAGCTGTTAAATGCTGTTCTAGTGACTGCTCACCCATTTCTTTTGAAGCCTCATTTCCTTCATGGCAGGGAAGGAGAGAAAGGGTCCCCATTTTACCTTTACTGTGGCTTTGAGTGACCAGAAAATCAACAAATAAGCATCTGTTATGCAAATCTGCACTTCATATATCTGCTCTTTCTGAATTACTGCTGGGTTTGAAATACTGATTGATTTTGTTTGCTATTTATGCAGGCTGGTTTTTTCTGTGGTATTGCTCAACTTTTTAACTTTTCCAAGTGTCTTTTGGTTTTCAATTCTAAAACTATGTGAGAACTTAAGATTATTAACCTAATCTCATATAACACAGACTAATAAATTTGCTGAGAAGGTTATCAAATTTTGTCTTAGTAACCCAAGAGCAAATTAGCGAGGTGCTGCAGCTTTAAGTACCCGTGCTTTGCAAAATTATTCTCATGTTTCATCTCTGCTATGTGCAGCTTGACACTATACCTGGCTTTATGGCTTTCTCTTTACATTGATTGAAGTTTTAATTTTCTAATAGAACTTTTTAGGTTACAATTTTCACTCTGTGTTTTGTGTGGGTGTCTGCTCAGTTGTAACACTGAATGTTTTGATCAGCTTTTTCCCTTAGTTCCAAGTGCCTGAAATTTAAGAATGGCATTTTATCTTTAAGGCACCACTAAAAATACCAGATAGTTACATATTAGTAGTCATGGAGTGAGGACTGAAATAAAAATTAGCATTTTGATGCAGCTTACAGATAACATGCCCTGTAAACTATATTTCTGTATGGTCTCTTCAGCGGAAATTTCCTGTGTAGTTCATGTGGTTTGGTATATGAAACCTGACCTCCAGAATTTTTAACTGAGCTTGCAGGACCGTTTGCTGAACTGGTGGGGTTGGCTGGTAGCTGAACAGACAATTCCATGTTCAACAAGGAAATAAATACTAATATCACATGATTTCAGATGTAGTTTCAGTGTCATTTAAACGAGTTTGAGGGAGTATCAAAAGTTACTTGGTTGAGAGCACTCTCCCTTCTGCCTATTAGTTTTTTTGGTAACTTGTTACACTTGGTGCTTTTTATACTTATTTTTTGTCATAGTTGAAAAAATTCTTTTTTTCTTGTCTTCTGCCTCCTGCTTGTTTCAGAACACTATTTCTAAATTTGACTGGTGTTGACTGTCTAATACAGTGTGAAGTATCTTTTTTAAATACTGATTTACAAACTCATCTGTATGGATAGATTTACTCCTGTACAGCTGTTGTCAAGATCTGCATGCCAGTCTGTTTCAAATGAGTAAAGAGTGATATTTTCTACAATCAGTAGATGGGCTTATGTTTTAGGCTGTGTGTGATACTGTGCAAGTCATTCCACTACTGCACACAAGTGTTCACACCTCTAAAGAGCCATCAATAAAACTCTTAAGATGATGGCCCATTATCATACCAAGATAAGAGAAGCTGTCTGTTCTAACAGAGCAAACAATGCCAAAGAAAACGTTACACTAACGTGGAATTTTACAAATAGAGGTTTGCCCATCTTCCCTCACGTGAAAGGGTTTTCCCCACTGGTTGATCTTTACATGCTCAGACTCTTGAGATCCTCAGCAGTTAAAACAGCAGTTGATGGTTTCATAAGAGCTTGAAGTTGTCCTGTTTGAGATCAATGTGAATACAGGTGAAAATATTGGGGCTGGTAGCAAAGTTGTCACTGCTGTGATGTTCTCATGGTTATATTTCTGTTATAACTGATGTTTCCTTCTTTATCCTTCATGGGTTTTTCCTCCTGTATGTGTTTATCTTACAGTGTACAATTTTTTCAGACTGGGCGTGCTTCAGTATTTGTTCCGCAGTTCCATTTGCATTAAAGGTATTATCTAAATAAACCTTTAATGTGTTTACATAGCATATGTGCATGAAGGCAGAAGTAATCAAGAATCCTTTCTTTTCTGTCCTCCAGTTAAAGACGTGGTATCCCAGGGGGAATTTGTTTGGGTCTTTAAATCAATGGTGTATCACTTTAAAGAGAGGGGTTATGTTATATGCAGAAGTGTGCTCTGAGTGTTACATTATTAGGAGAAACAAGTTTCCAAGCAAGAAAATGTAACAGTAATCATTCTCATAGCACTGATACTTTGTCCTTGGTGGTGTATGTGCAACAAAATGTTAAAATTCAGATACAGTGACAAGGATAAAAATCATTGTAGCTGTAAAGGAACTGTGGCAACCAGGACTAATAATTTTGAACTTTTCAGTTCGAAGGTATTTAAGAAAAGATTTCTTAAGATTTCAATACTGTCTGAAGTGTGAAAAGTGCAGTTATCCCACTGGGTATGGTTTGGGCTTCCCTAGCTGAAATGTAAGCATATGGAATCACAAGACAGTCTTCAGAAAAAAGTGAATTCTCCTTTATATTTTATAAAGAAACTTTAATCAGTGTAATTTAAGAGGATTTGTTCAATCATAAGTAATGAAATACTCTGGTGTGTGATGATTATACCCCCTCTGAAAATGTGGAGCAATTTACTGTTACTGATTTAGCTGCAAATGGAAGCCAAATGTGTTCAGCTGTGTGCCTGTGTTTGCACGTGGCAGAAAGAGAGGCAAGGCAGCATTTTCTCACTCAGATGGCAGGCAAAACCATATTGTTGTTACGGGTTTTTTTCTCCTCTGAAACGTTAATTAAATATTTGATTTTTATTTGTTTATTTATTTCTAGGGTGTGGATTCAGGATTTGTTCCCAGCGTTCATGATTTTGACAAGAAACTTACTGAGGCTGATGCTTACTTACAGATCTTGATAGACCAGTTGAAGGTATGGTAACTAAATGCTGCATTTACTGTGGTGGGGGTCTGTTTGTCAGGCTGGATTTCGAGGCCAGGTTGAAAGGAAGCTCAACAGAGAGAGTCAGTCAAGATGAAAATGCCTTTCTCTTACGATTGTTAAAATGGAGTTAAAATTAGAATAGCTCAAACAGATTGATATAAAATGGTTTACAATCGCTGAAAGATTCTGTTTTATATAAAACCTTTATGGAAATGGCAGAGTTAAATAAGTTAAGTTTCATTTCAAAACATAATTAAATCATTATGTTGCTCATAGCATTTTAGAATCTATCTTGAGAAGATTTTGTCAAGTGATGTGTAACTACAGCTTCAGACAGTTTCAGACTTGGTTGCAGTGGTGGTAGATAAGCCACGCTTTGTCCTTGAGTGAAAACGTTCTGTAGGAATGTTGTAGAATACAGCTCTTTTAAACTTTGTATATTAAGAGTAGTTAGGAATGCAAGGAACAGTGAGGTCGTATCTCTCAGTACTCACCTTATTGAGAAAAACACTTTTTGCTGCTGCTTAGGACACTTTTTTTTCCCCATGACTCAGCAGGTTAAACTTGCTGTTAAATTGCTTCAGTTCTGCTGGGTTGGATTTTTTCCCCTGATATAATGTGCAAGTATTGCATGTGGGATAGTCAGCAAAAATTCACTTGTGGGGTAGGGTGGAGAAGGGGACGAGCACAACAACAGAAGTGAAGGTAGCCAGAGGAGATGCAAACAAAATTCAGAGCTGCCCTGCAAAGGCTTGGTCAGGAGCTGTCTTTGTTTGCCGCTCTGGAGCCGTCACTTCACTGACAGAAGGTATTTAAATCTTTACACCTTCTAATTGTTATTTCAGGCCAGCTGGGGGGAGGGGGATAGACATTAATTAATAATGAAAGATGAGTCAGTTTGAGGATGGACAGAGACCAAGATCACAGTCTTTTTTTAGAACTAGAAATCAGCCCTCAAGGGAAAGGGAACACATGAGTAGGTTTGAGGCAGGCAGTTGAATGAAGAGCTGCAGCTCACTTCCTGAAAATTACATCCTTTTCTCTGAGCAAAAAGGGTGAATGTGATGAACTTTTAGCATTATCTATAATATTTTCTCTTCCTTGAACACCTTCATGGTTGTGTGTGCACCTTAGAGTGCCCTCAGGGGTCTCTGTTAACTCTTTCAGCTCAGCTTGTGTTAAATGCACGTGCAAGCTTTTCAGTGAGGGTTCGTTTCACTTTGCTTTGTTGCCTCTCATATCCCACTTTCAAGAAAAATAAATTAATGCTAGGAAGTCATTTGTTCCAAAAAATATGCTTACAAATCTTACATGATTTGAATCATGTACCTGAATCAAGGTACCTGGAAGGGTTGATGAGGGTTGAGGCTCTTTTGGTTAAATGCTTCATATGCCCCAAAGGTTTTTGCTGAAATAGAAGAAAGGCAGCTGGAGGTGTTCTGATGAGTTTGCTTGTGTTACTTAACCTCACCTTTTTGTTCAAATCATGGTAGAATCATGCCAGGCTGAGCTGGGAGATTTGGTCTCTTGCAGGATGGGATGATGTGAGAAATGAGTTACAAATTTGTTATGTCACAAATGCTGTAAAGAAATATTAAGCCAAAACTGCCTTGGATCCTACTACCAGGGTTGTATGACTTGAATACTTGTTAAATCTTTTTGGTTTTAAAATGTTGGTGTTTCTGTCTGATTTTATATGGAAAAATAGCACTTTCAGTATTTTCACAAGTATCTCTTTCTTTTAGCTCTTTGATGAAAAGCTCCAGAACTGCAAAGATGATGAACAGAGAAAAGCAAGTACATTTTGTCTTAAAAATTGCCTGTTTATCAGATGGTTTTGTGCAGTAGTCTATAGAAATATAAAGTACACATTTATTGAGTTGTCAAAATCACTTGAAGCAATTTGAATAACTGATAACATCTGTGTTGTGACTAAGTTGCAAACAAAAATTTTGCTAATACTGGGTGTCATAACATTAAAAAGGTTTCAATCTGTCAGAAATAATTGCTCTTCTGCTCTCCAACAGCTGAAATAATTTTAACTTAAATTTGCTACTTTTTAATCTGTAACAAGGATGAGTATTTAGTGTTGGTAGGAATTACAAAGCTATTCCGAAGGAAAAAAAATAAATACTCCTAATTGTGTATTTCACATAATCAGTCTGCATCCTGTGTAGGTCTGTGACACATTGGAAGCCTGAGAATACCACAATTCGTTCACCTGAAGTGAAGGTGCCAGAAATGTAGTAGTGGGGAGCACTGCTCTTTTAGCAAGGGTGTAGTTCGCTTCAGTGCTGTGTGTTCTTTGCATCCCCTCCTGTTCCATTCCAAAGTCAGCTTTGTAGGTCCGGGTTCAAGCACTGTTTAAGAAAGGCTGGCACATACCTTTGATAGTATGGGTTTGGCATTAAGTGTCATGCTGGTTTCATACATTAATTTGTGTGTGTGGAGGAGGATTTTACAGTTCCTTGTGAAGGGTTTATTACAGAGGAGTTGCTTTTTTTTCAGCAAATGCAGTAATTTCAATATCTCAAAGTAGTGGTGTATTTCATCCCGGTTCCCTCCCTCAGTGTCTCTTGTGAAAAGCAGTGTTCTCTTGGTGTTTGGTTCCTGTTTTGAAGACTGTTTGATGCTTTCTGTGATTGGTTTACTTCTTTATAATGGTTGTGACCTTTCAGGTGTTATTCATCTTGCCTGATGTGTTAGGTGGTGTCTTGGGGAGTTCTTTCTCATGTACAGGCTGTTAAAAGATCTTTGAAGTACATCTCTGTCAGTGTGTTTAATCTGTAGACAACTGACCACAGGAATGAGGTCTAAGGATTTTGTATTTCTCCTTCAGTGTGTCTTACTGGGAAGAGTTGTCCTTCAATTTTGACCTCCCTCCAGATGCTACGTTGCAGATCAGGCAGTACTGTCTTTTTTCCTGTGGCAGTGCTCCTAATCCCTAGAGATTTTCCACATGTGCTGACTTCTTTATTTATCTCTGCAAGGTATCTATGGAACAGATGGACTGACTTTATAGAGAAAGGAGGAGGCTCATTTAGAAGAGGTCGGCTGCCTCTGGTTTTAAATCTTGATGAGGGTTGCTGTTACTACAGATTCCATTTATTCTCTATTAAAAATGAAAAATACTTGACAAAGCACTCTTTAGATCACGTCTCTTCCTGTGCTGAGAGGTTTTTTGATACAGTATTTTGCAGTTTCCCTATTTGTTTATGGAAGTATGGTTCAGCTATCAGATTATGATCTGAGTGTAATTGGCAGGATACTTCCATCAAACCCGTAGTTCTTTCCTCCAAGGAAACAAGTTTGGGATATTTAAATTTTAAGTGCTTCCCAACCAGCTGAGTGCTGTTCTGCAATTGTTTATGGCCAAGGATTTCAAACCTGAGCTGTTGTTTTTGCAAGTTCACAGAGCATTGGATGAGCTGACTTTTAGTTACAGAATATTAGGTCTTTTGAAGATGATGGCATAGGATATAGGGGTTCTGAGATGCCTCAAGATCTCCTGGATATCTTCCTTCTGAGGTGCGGTAATCTCTTGAACTTGGATGGAGACAGTTCAGATGTGGACTTGATGAAAATACAGGGATTTTCATGAGTTCCCTGTGCTGCATTGCCATTCCTGGCAGAAGTGCAGCTAGCAGGGTATGGGGGGGATCATGCACAACCAGCAGTGCTGCCAGTTCTGAATCTCCTAGTGGGGTACAGTGTTTGTATCTGATTGCAGAGGAAGGAAAGGAAGAGGGTATGATCTGAGGGTACTGGTGTTTCAAGGTGAAGACAAGACAGGACCTTGCTTTCTTACAGTGTGAACAATATTACTGGTGGGAACTCCAAGAAAGGTTTTCTGGTTAGTTTTGTGTAGTTAACTTGATCACGCATCAGGGAGAGTAAAACCGAAGCACTCAAAGGCATCAGAACAGCAAGGAGGTGCATGTTTGCAGACTGGGACAAAGCTGACGTTACTTAACAGGATTTGGGAGGGAAGTGTAGCCTGCTTAAGCTGTTTGGTTCAAAACAAGCGCTTTTTGTGAAGTAAATCCAAGGCTGAGCACACAGATTTGGGTTGCACCTTACAGATTTGAACCATGAGTCAGCTACCCCTACGTGCCTCTGCTGCCTCTCTGTGCTGGATGAGCTGATCCCTCTGTAGTCACATGACTGTTGAATGAGGCAAAAATCATGTTGGATGAGATAAAATTAGCTTTCTCAGTGATTTCCTGAAAAATCAGGTGTCAAGGAGAGGCAATGAGCAGCAAGCAGAGGGAATAGTTTCAGCAGCAGCCTGCAGTTTGATTAGATTATATATAGCAAATTGCATTCTGCAGTTGTAAATCTGCATTCTGCAAATGTAAATCTGCAGGAAATTAATGTTTCAGATGAAAATATGTGTATTTATTGCCTAAAACTAGGGGAACTGTCTTACTAAAATTTTATCTTCATCAGTTTTCAGTAGGGATGTTGAAAAGAGAGAATTGTGATAAATGCTAGTAGTAAATGGTATTTGATTTTTTTTTAATTGACAATGTGTTTTATCTTCCAACACACTTGCTTATGGTTTTCCTTACAATTTTGTAGTGTCTAAATTATCAAAGGTCTGTGTGCTGTGTTCTTGCAAGGTGGTCACAGAGCACAAATGTGATGAAAAGTACTGGATCAATGCAAACTGTTACTGCTTAGTTTGGCCAGCTCACAAAAGATTCAGTTCCACAGAGGAAAAAACTATGATTGTATAATTTGTGGAAAGGCCTTAGAAATCTGCTTGTCCTGAGGTTTTTTTCCCTCTCAGATCTTCCATGTGATCTTTGACAAAATTACCCTTTTGTCTGTACCTGTGTGTAAGAATAACAATGTCTCAGTGTCCTGTTTGGAAAATTACAGATGGGTGGGGAGAAACCAACATCACTGAATTGCATCACATGGCCTGAGATCACTTTCTTATTTTCAGCAAAGGTGATGTCACTGAAGGGACTGAGATCTCAGTTTATTTGGTGTGTCAGTACTCTATAACGTGTTGGGGAAAAAAAATGGGTAAAGAATGATCAAAGCTGCTGGTGGCTGCCTCCAGTTGGCTGTAAAGCCTCGAGACTGCATGATTTCCTTCATCTGCATCATCTTTTCATCCAACAAGATTTGTGTGTTTGGGTACATTGCCTATTCTATTTTGGTGCTAAAAGGCTCAAAACTTCTCTGCTGTCATAGCTTTAAAATGCTTTTTTTTGATATGTGCTGATAAAGTTTAGACTGGAAGTATTGTAGAGATGTGAAAAACAAAAACAAAGCCAAGGAATTTTTAGCTGTTGGCACGTTTCTCTGGTAGCAGCAGGAGTAAATATAACATAACTTCATGGTATAACACCCCTCATATGATACATCCTAGATAAACACGGTCCAGTCTTTCCAGTAGGAAAGGCTGAGTCTGGGTTCTGTTTGGCCACCTCTTGCCAATTAAGCCTGAAGAAAATGTATGGCATCCTCTGAGTAATATCTAGAGCACAACTGAAAATTTTCCCCCAGGAATTGCCTGAGAGGCTGTCACTGCATTTGTTTGCTTTTTAATCCACAAATTGGGACTGTTCATTCCTGTAGATTTATAGCTGCATGTTCCTCTCTTACAGTGTAGGCTTTGGCTTGCAATGCCTGGTGGGGGAAAAGGATCCTTTACACACTTTGATTATTCAAGAATCAAGAAGGTTATGACTCAAGTCACATGAGATACTCAAATTAATCAAAACAAAGAGGTCCTGTAATTGCATTAGTAGAGGTTCAGTGCTGAGTCCAGCTTAGTGATTTTTGCCTTCTGCAGACAGAGCCAAGGACATCAACAGGAAGCATCTGCTCCTAAACCAGGTCACGCTGATGTGGAACATGGCATGCAGATGCCTTTGCATGCCTGAGGTGCAGTTCCACACAGGAAATCTTTATGAACCAGTGTTTCTAGATAAAATTAAGCAGGCAGATTTCCAGATGCACTTTTACTGGAGGCGTAGAAAGAGCAAGAACATGTGTGCACTGTTACTTTCTGTGATTTGTTTTAAACTGTGCTTAACTGCAAATGTTTATTGTACTTGAATGATGGTCATTTTGTGTAATAGTGTTGAAATGTGCCACCATTCAGTGCACTTTATAAGGACACAAAGTGAACTTAGAATCTTCATGCTGCATTTCATTTTTGTTGATGTTATGCAAAAACGAAGTATAGATTTTAATGGGTAAATGTGTATAATGTCCCTGTTTAGAAATTCCTAACTTTGTCATCTTTAAGCTTTAATTACCAGTTTGACTTCAGTCTTGTCTTTAAAATTGTGTCTATATATGGAAATAGTCTCTAACATGTTGGTTAAGGGCTTTTTTCCCTCTCCCAATTTAAAATTAAAATATTGTGTTTATACAGTATTTAAGTCAAAGCAGATGCTGGAAATTTTGTCTTTAACCACACTATTTTGATTTTTCTTTTACAGAAAATTGAAGGTCTCAAAGAAACAACTAGTGTAAGTTTCTTCAATTTTTTTATCTATTATATATAGATTCTGAAATTTACCTTATTTTCTTGGGAAAGTTTTAAAAGCCTTTTTACGGAAAAATGGGAATCCATATTAGGTCCAACACTGTGTTGGCAGAGGCAGCCTGGTTCTGGTGCTGTGTTCAGGTTTCTGTCCAGCACCTTGCAATTATGGAATAGTTGAGGATGGAAGGGGCCTCTGAGGATCTGTAGTCCAACCCCGTGCTTGGAGCACCATCAGCTGGAACAGGTTGCTCATGACCAAATCTAGTTTGGGTTTTCAGTAACTCCAAGGCTGGAGGCTCTACAGCTTCTCTGGGCAACCTGTTCCAGTGTTTGATCATCCATAAAAGAATAAAAGGTGTTTTCTTCTGTTCAAGGTGATTTTCCTGTACTTCTATTTGTGGCCATTGCTTGTCCTGTCACTGGGCACCACTGAGAGGAGCCTTGCCCTCTCTTCTCCTGCCTTCCCAGTCAGATATTGATGCCCCTTGATAAGGTCTCCCTGAGCCTTTTCCTCCCCCGATTAAGGCAGCCCAGCTCCCTCAGCCTCTCTTGCCATGACAATTTACCTGCCTGCAGCACTCTGGGAGTTGGGAGCTGACCTCCATTTCACCCTGACAGCCTGGCTTGTGCGTGGCTTTGGAAACTTCAGTTTGCTGCTGCTGTGCTTTTGTCTCTGGGAAAAAAAGGGGAAGGGAAAGTAGGGGTTCTGCAGAAGCGAGTGTCCATTTAGTTCACACCCAGTATTCCATATAACTAATAAGTACAAAATATTAAGGGGTAGTAATACAATTTTTTGGTGATATTTTTGTTTTCCTAGAGCATGGTAGAATCAATAAAACACTGCATTGTGTTGCTACAGATTGCTAAGGTAAGTACACTGTAAAATATTCTGAATTTTAATGATACAGCATTAGTCTGATTGAAACCTGAATGTGCCTTCTATATGATCCAGGAATAAGAAAACATTATAAGTTGATTTATGTTATTATTTTAATGAAGTTTCTGAAGTACTGAGTTCCGTAGCAGACAGTCCTGTTAATGCTCATGGTGACAGTCACGTTGGTTCGAGTTTTCTTTCAGACAAACTTTCTTTTGCAGAGTTTGCTATTAGACTAAAGAAGAACTTAGGCAAATGTCAGGGTGACAGAACAGAAACTTGACGAAACTCTTCTTCCTGCTTCATTTAAGAGTGTGGCTAACGAGTAAAAAGGAGAGAAACATGATGTAAATGATTAAACTGGTTTGGCAAGGTCTGTCACAGGTCTGAAGTTCGGGATGATGTTGGAACTTCTTGAAGTTAGACTTGTATTATTTGAGAATGCAGTGTGGGTAATGCAGTTATGCTTTTCACCTACATGTTTCATTAGATTTTAAAATTTGGGGAGTTTTGGATTTCCTTTTTATCAAGTTCTGCCCTTACAGGTTTAACATTCTATATTTAGGATATGTTAATTATGAACTGCTGATTTATATCTTGTGACCAAAGTGGAGGGGGGTGGTATTTTGTAAAGAAATAAAGGTATTTTCAGAATTTCAGGCTGATTTCATCAGAACACATTCTGATTTATCCAGAAATAGGTGTGGGCTCTTCAATTATTTTTTTTCTGTAATCTAGATCAACTATTTTTTGTAGCTTTTGAATGCAATACTGCTGTTTGTCTTCATTTTAGATGCCAGATATGTTGTACAAAATTTTGAGTGCGGTGAAAATTCAAGTATTTGGAATCTTACAGGATCAGAAGTAGTTCACTGAAAGGATCAGTGCATGTTTTGTGAAATTCAAGTTTCATATCTATTACTTAAGAATTCTGAAGAAAATGTTTATTAATTAGCAGATTTGTACAAAACCAAAGCTTTTTTGCAAGTAGTAGGGTTGAAACATGGAAATAGTTTAGTGCCACATGAATTTGGAGCTAGAAGAGTCTTTATTTAACATGCAGTGATACTACTTCAATCCTCCACTGCAGTGCCAGCAAGAAAAGCCTTGTCAGTATTTAATTTGCTGTTATTTAGTCCTGGGTGTATTTAGAGGTGTTTTAGTACAGTGAAGTCAGTAGAGGCTATATGTCATTTTTTAGGGATTTGATGGAGTCAGTTGTAGATAGATTAGATGGTAATACACTGATTTTCTTAGCTATATGTGATTTGCTGTATTGAGGAAGCTGTTGGAGAAACTGTGCAAGGAATTACTAGCTCATTTTTTCTTAATTACTGTATAAATGTATTTAATAGTTCTTCTTTTCACACAGGTTTAATTCCTATGAAATTTTACTCTTTTTTAAAAGCTCTGCTATGTAATTAGCAAATGTGAAATTGCAGAATTACAATCTGCTTTTCGGGCTGTTGGTCAGAGCTGGTAATAGGTGGCTGAGTTACCTTTCTTGTTTCTGTTGACTATCGAATCCAGTTTCTGCTCGGTGTGAGTTTATTGGGAGCTAGACAAATGTGACCACTTATCTTATGCTGATGTAAAGCATATTTTGAAGTTCTTTAGGTGGTTTGCTGATAATGGACAAAACTGGTAGTGGCAGATGTAGTCATTTAGGTCAGGTTCAGTTCTTTACTGCTCCGACTACCGTGTGAATGTGAAGGTAGGTGGAATTTGAGTCCCCAAAGGTGCTAACACTTGCTTTTTGTTGCACTAAATCAGACCTTGAAGTCCTTCTTTCAGTACCACTAAATATTAACCAATGTAAATAGATGAGCTTATCCACTAAGGAGTGGGGTTTTATTGTTTGATTTTTTGCTAAACCATATCTAAAGCTCTTTTGGAGCTGTTGAAGACAAGGTGGGTTAAAGGGGTGCCTTATGCACAGCTAATTGGAAGATGTTGATCCCTATTAGTGAAAAAAATTTTCCAGCTACTTTAATAACCTTTTCTTTCTGCATCATCTCTTCACATTCTTTCTCTCTCAGGCAACTGTAGTTGTTGACTACAAGGGAATTCTGTCATCATTCCCCCCACACACACCTTTTCTATACACTGTGTTGGTATCCTGATTTCCTACTGCTGTCAAAAATTTATAATACAGGGGGATTGGAGTGTTTTTTTCACAGTTCTGCAAGTTGCTTGTGTATGATGCAATCTCTGTGTAAAAATGTGTCATGCCTGACTGGAGCTTTGTGCTCCCCAGTAGAGAACCTTTTAAGATTCTGCAAGTTTTTTTTCCTCAAAGCTGTAGGGCAAGTATGGCTGCTGACTGACACTGCTGAAAATAAATCATCTTAACACCACCCTGCACCCCATTTTTACTTCTACAGTGCCTTTCTCCTTAGGAGACAGACTTGCCAGTCTGTGTACCTTGGTAGTGTTACTGCTTCTCTATATGCTTAGAGCTCTGTTTCCAACACACGGCCATTTATTATGTGGATTATTTTGGAACATTGAAGCAAACCCGGATTTTTTGGTTGTTTGAGTTTTGTTTCTTTTTTCAATTGTGTGTTAAGTTGTTCTGTTTCATGGATTCTTACCTGTCTTAGTATTTGGACAGTTAAATTTTCCTTAAACTTGCTGGTAAATCAAGTGTGTAATTATGCCACTCGTACTGAGGTGACCCATGACATTTTCAAAATAATGAAGTAAATACCAGCTAAACAGGAATATATTGTAGTACTTACATTGCTTATCAAAAAGCAGTCAAAATAAACAAAGTGAGACAGGCAGCTGGAGCATTTGGCTTGTGTTGTTCCCTTTGTGTGTGTGGCAGTTGAAGATGTCCAGCTTTGCTGAGGTGTGTGATGTAAAATACGTGTAATGGTCCGCCAGTGATGTGTAAACCTCAGTCTTAGAAATATATGTGTTATGAAGTAGCTTTTATAATTTAGATACTTAGTTTTGCATCTTTCCCTTCTCTTTTTCACTCCATTTCTGGCAGTCTCGCCTGCCCAGTTTTGTGGAATTTCTGCCTTCCTTACCTTATACTGCAGCTGGTGCATTACTGAAGTGGCATAGGAAACATCAGTACTCATGCAGCATCTTTGTGGTTTATGTCTTAGCTCTTAGAGATGATGGACACCACGTGGGAGTTTTATGTGTTGGGAAAAAAATGATGTATTTTGTAAATTTGCAACCCAGTGGAACTCGCTGCCCTTGGTGTTCTTTTTATCATGGAAAGCCAGGCTTCAAAAATGTCAGCTAGCAGACATTAAATTTGGACAGCCTATTGCCAACTGTATAAGCTAAGGAAGGATGTCTTTAAGTATCGAAACACAAATATGTGCCAACTTTTTTCCTACTACTTACAGCTTTTTTTTTTTTTTCTTATTCCTTTAAAATGTAACTGGAAATCCGGAGGAATACTCTGCAGACAAGTCTTAAGGTTCACACCGGGCAAAGTTATGGACTGGTGCACTGACTAATATGAACTCTGTAGCAGAAGGGAAGAGATTTGGCTTAGTGTTCAGTAAAATTTATGCTGCTGCTGTACAGTGTTAAAACTGTGCTGGCTGTAGATTGGCATTAACTGGTCTGCTGCTCGTGTCATTTCCCCTGAGGACAGATGTTTTCCATGCATTGCCTGCTCTTCCACATATGCTTGTAGGCAAAAAAACCCCAAAATCTGAGATAGTAAATAATCTAAAAGCATTTTAAAACCTAGTGGATACCAAAAAGCAAAAGTTAAAACCTTTCAACTTACTTTAACGTCTTCCTTTCTTGTGTGTTAATCACAGAAACTGAGAACTTCATCTTTCAGGGACTTATAGGAGCTGCAGAGCATATTTTGGGGAGCTCTTAGGTATTTGGGAAGCACCCACATTATAAAGCATAATTGTACCCTGCAGTGAAGAAAGGATTTTTTTTTTTTTTAAATTTTTTTTTTTTTAAATTGTTTTCACTCATGTGGACAGGCCCTCAGAAAATGCTGAGCTTCAGAGGTGCAGTGACTGTGTGTGGAATTGTGTCTTCCAAGTTTAGTTACTGTATCACATGATGAGGAACATTTTATGGCTGAAAATGTAAACATTCCTGAGGGAAACTCGCTGTTCTCGCTTAGCACAGAACTGATAAGTCATGCAAGATTGTTATGTTGATATTTTTAACATTTTTTCCTTAAGGACCAAAATAATGAGGAGAAGCACGCAGATGGACTTATAGTAAGTTTAAATCTAATCTTTATCTCCTTTTAATTCTGCAGAACATGTGAACAGAGACCTGAATTTCCACTCACTTTGCAACATGCTTCTTCCTTTCTCTAATTTACCGCTTCCAGTGTCTTGTTAAAATTCCTGTTGAGTCCTTAGCTCCTGAGGTTGGCTAACACCCTTGTCTTTAGAAAATAGAGTGGTCAGTTTTGTATGGAGTGTCTTGAACAGCAGTGTTGTGATTGAACACTTAGATAAAAATCTGCCATGTGAGCAGATGAAAGGGAAATTACTGGGATAGAAATAGTTTTGTGTTCCATCTGAAGTATCTTTGTGTAGGAAATAGATCTGCTCTCCGTGTGCTTCAAGTAGTTTGTCTTTTCTACAGTGCTGCTCCTTTGATGCAGAGTTGTGTTATGTCTGTCTAAGCAATGTTTCTTCTTTAATAGAACTTCTGCATTTTTAATGTGGCTCCTGTCATTTTCGGTTTTGGTCACATGTGATTTCTCTTTCTTTGTTCTTTTTTTGTCACTTGAGTACATTTCAGATACTTTTAATGGGAGATTGGTCTCAGTAAAAACTCTGAAAATCCTAATGTGTTTTCATTAGAGCTGACAGTAATTCCCAGGCCTTAGCTGTCTTTCCAGTAGAAACAGCTTTAGCAGTAGGATTTTCTGGCGTGAACCTCGGAGTAAAGATGCACATGCATATTTCAGTTTCATGCTGATCATAAATAAGGTGAATTATTATGTGCCCTGCAGATGTCACATAATTCAGGTCTTAGCATGAGGGAAGAGGTTCTGTGATATCCCCTGGAAAAGAGAAGTTGTGCAGGTAGACACTTCCACAGGCACAGGTGACCTGCACGTTTGGTCTGCAACTCAGAAGTTTCATAGAGATATTGCAGCTTGATATAGTCTGAATTTGATTAGCCCCTGATCTCATTATCTGTGGGCTGCCTTGGACTGGGGAGGAAAAAAGTATTTCTGTAAGAAAATATTGACTATGGATCAGTGATTGTGAAGTCTAAAATTGTGATGCTGTGGAGGTCAACATCAGCTTGGGCTAAAGGTCAGGATTTCACTTTAACCTTAGGCAAAAATACAATCAGTGTTTGCTGCCATGGTGGGATGAGTCTTGTTTCTGCATGATTGTTATTAAATTGTTATTAAACTCAGAGTGGGAGACTTTCATGTCTGCCTTCATCTGTTTCTAGCCCATGGAGGCATCCCGCACGACATCCAACAAAAAACTCCAGTTCTTGTTGCAATGTGGAGAATTGTTTAAGGATGAGGTTACAATCCGGCATACAAATTCAGAGTTACTTCTTTCTGTCCTTTATCACACCAGTGTTCTGTATCATGTGGATTATTAGTTTCCCTGAGAAATAAAGGAGACACAGATGGCAATAGCATCCTGTGTGTCATAGAACCATCTTGGGTTTTAAGTCTTAACTCTTAAGATGGGACCATAATTTTAAACTGTGAACTCTGTGGGACAGGGACCTTCCTGTGCTGAATGCATAATTCCACAAGGAGGTGAAGTAATGAGTAAGGGACAGTGGCCTTAAGGTGGAATACAGTGGAGTAGCAGTAATGTATTGGGCTATTTGTATATTGGTTAGTAACACCAATGAAAATGTAGAGAGCTACTTTTACACCTGATTTAATGGACCTTTTTTTAGTGATAAACAGAGAATAATAGTTCTGTTTTCAGTTAAATAAATCCTGTGCTATAAAAAAAAAATGGAACTCTTCACTGATATTTAGAGTCATACAGTGTCCTGAATTGAAAGGGATCCAGAAGGATCATAGTGTTCCAACTCCTGCACAAGACAGCCCCAAAAATCACACCGTGTGTCTGAGGGCATTGTCCAAACATCCGAATGTAGGATCAAGTTCAGAATTTCAGGTAACCAGAAAAGGAGGCAAGAAGGAAATCTGCCTTTTGTAGGAAAATGGGAGGAAGGTTAAAATGAGCCTGTTTGCCTCAGTCTGAATGCAAATAGAAATTAATGGGCTGAAGGGAGAAGAGAACAGTTGTAGACACTTCTTTTAAATACTGGTCTAATAAAAGAGGATAGGGATGAACATACTGACTGAATTTCTGAGCAAACTGAGGAAAGATTTTCTTAGTTCTGACTGATCAATGGGGTTTAAATTGCAAGATGTTTGGAAAAGGGTTTTATGTGCGTTTTACCCAAATAACAACTGAGACATTCTGGTGGTTGTGTGTAAACAGTAAATAACAAACAGTGCTTAGATGATAGTTTGGATTAAAAGACATGGCAGTTTAGATTTCCAAGGGTCTTGGTGCATAAAAACCAAGGACATGCACTAAAGTCAGTGACTTTTGTGAGCATTGAGTTGACGTGGTGCTTCATTTTCCGAGTGCCTACATTCAGAAGTAGGTTGAGATGTCCTCTGCTGAGCTGCACTGAACACTGTCAGCTTGCTTTGGGAAGAATTTTGGTGACAAAGCTGCTTCATGGCTCTAAGCATGCTGATGATTCTTGTTTTGATTTATGGGTTGATCTGCTGTGGTCTGGACAAATCAATTTTTGAAAAAAAAAATTTGAAAATACAGATTACCCATCTTAATTTTTGCCAGATAATTTGCATCTAACTTTCCACTCTTTGCATGCACTATTAATTAATGGACATTGAAATGTATACCAGAAGCTAGAACCTGAAATAAGAATTCTTTATAGGACGCTTCAAATCTGCATCAAATTCAATTTAGTGTGCAGTCTGTGTAAAGAATTAAAATATTACCACTTTGAAAGTATTTCTCATGTCCTCAACTGTCAATTTGTGTTTTACTTCCTCTCTCAGGAATTCGCTATCTTGCATTTGGGCATTTCTCGTGCTCACAATGTTCTTGCTATCTATGCTTTATTTTGTTTTAATTGAGGGGAGGAAAAAAAAGTGCTTTTCTTTCTCTTGCCTAGAGCACCATAAACCCCGTGGACGCCGTGTATCAACCCAGCCCCTTGGAGCCGTCGGGAATCAGCGCGATGCCTTCCCAAGCCGTCACGCTTCCAGGTAGGCTGGGAAACAGCCACGGGCAGAGCAGGGACTGCAGTGCAGGGGAGAGGGGCCAGGCTCTGTGTCACACAGGGCAGGGCACCCTGCACTCGGTGCTGCACGCTCGGCTCAGAGGGGCTGAGGAAGTGTGGGAGGCACGGAGCATCCTCAGCCATCGGGTGAATCTGCCCCTGGTTCTGGGGATAAGCTGATGTACTTTACTTGCTCTCATTTCCTGGCTTGCATTTCTAACACTCGTTTTAAAAACGAAACTATAATTTTCAGAAAAAGCAAATGCTTCCTAGCTAAACAACTGCGTTGTTTTTTAGATGCCATCTTTGCTTAGTAAAAAAAAGGAGCTAGGTCAAAGTGAGGGATACACGTTTTTGTGTCTGAATGGCTTTTACAGAAAATAATTTAATTTTTGGAGGTGATAAATAATGTGGAATCTTCTTTTGAATTTGGGGTTAACATATCAAAATATCCCCTAGAACCTGCTCAGTTGTGCAAGTCAGAGCAGCGACCCTCCTCTTTGCCAGTGGGACCTGTAGTAGCATCGCTCGGAAATCAGACTCCAACACCAAATAGTACAGGTACAGTTCTGGGTAACTTTTAGTGAAATACAAGAAACCCTGTAATTGGTTATTGAGACAGCAGTATATCTGCATACATCTTGTGTTTAATCGACACCAATTGCAGTGTTTTGTTAAAATCAGTTATGCTGCTCTTTCTCCCCACTACGTATACACAATATTTAGAAGTGTTACCAGCTTCCCTTCGTGTCTCCAGCACTGCAAACTTGCAGTAATTGGGGAAAATATGTCCTTAAACTTTACTGGTGTTCTGTGTTCTTGATTTTCCTTGTGACCTTCCTTCTGTTATCTGTTAAACTCAGTATGAACCTGCCTAATCATTGCTTTTAATTTTGTAAGTTCCTCTTCTGAGTTCACATCAGTCTTTATTGATTTGAACAATTCTCACTCTAAGTGGATTTTGAAAGAATTTGTTTTCATTGAGTCTGTAATTTTTAATACTCCACAGGGAGCGGGCAATCAGCACCTAGCAGCAGTCTCACCTCTCCAAGCCATGTCAACCTGTCTCCAAATACAGTCCCAGATTTTTCTTACTCCAGCAGTGAGGATGAGTTCTATGATGCTGATGAGTTCTACCAGAGCAGTTCTTCCCCAAAGCGATGTATGGAGTAAGTAGCTGGCAGCGTGCAGTGTGTGCTGAATGCAGTTTGTATCTGTTTGCATGGCTTGGCTGCTTACAGAAATTGGTTAAAAAAGGTGGGGGAGGTAAAAAGCTACTTTGTGTAAGAGAGTGAGATTACCCTTGCCCTCAGCCACAGACAGCTGTCTGTGAGGGAGGCAGTTTCTTCCTCTGCTCCTTCCCATTCCATCAGATACATGTTGACAAACTCTAACAAACCAAACTTTGGAAGCCCCCAGCTCAGAGCTATAATCTGAGACCATGGTGCATTTCATGTGCATTTGCTGCAGCTTTTGGTGAATGGCCAATTCCCTCACACATTTGCTAAAACATTTTTTTTTTGAAGTTGGCACCCTTTCCCCAAAATCTCTATTTACTCTTCTTTTTTTATTAATTGGAAAATTAATTTTAAGAGATGCTACACATTTCAAAGAGGGATTAGTCAGCTGTTTTCAGCCTTCAGGTGTTATCTGAGGCTGCAGGCTGGCCATTCTAAGCTTTCTGTGAATTAGCTTGCATCACACGCATTAATGTCTGTCACTGCACATATATTGATGTCTATCACTACATTCCTTGTCTGTGAATATTAAATGACAAGAATTTGGTCTGAATTACTTCATTTGAACTGTGAGAATTTATTACTCTTCTTTAGTTCTTCAGGGTCTGCTGCGGTCCTGACTCGGAGCAGCACAGGGAGCAGCCTGAAACGTCCGGATACCACGGAGTCCCTCAATTCTTCCATGTCTAATGGCACAAATGATGCTGGTAAGTGGCCTGTGTGAACCTTCAGTAAGGAGTTATTGATGGTTAATCTGTGTGTGAGCTGGGTCAGTATATGCAGGATCATATATATATATATATGACAAGGTACTTATGGGAAGTGGTTTATCCACTGTTTCTTTACTAATGGAAGATTGCTGAATTGTAGGATTTAAAACCTGTATTTTTTTTTGACAGTTACATACATGCTAATTAAATACAGTCTGGTTTTGAAGGTTTAGAGGAAAACAAAAGCCATTTGGTCTTTCAGATCTCTTCGATCCTCCCGACGATCGAGAAGATGATGGGGAAGGAGAATCAGTAGAGGAGCATAAAAGTGTTATCATGCATCTCTTGTCACAAGTGAGATTAGGCATGGATCTAACCAAGGTAAACTTGCTGTGTGTTCATGGGGATTGGAGGGGAAGGAAACCCTGAGTCCTGTGTAAAAGAAAGGTTATGTAATTATTCAACTGCATATTTGGTCTAAGAGCTAGTTAAGCTGTAATCCTTTTAGCATGGTATTTTTGAATTGGAGTTCTTACTGGAAGGGGAAAAATAGCTGCAGAATAAGTATATACAGATGCTAAAATCTGTTTGGGAAAACAGTTTGCTATGGAAATAGCTGTTTGTTCTCTATGAATTCTTGGAGTGCTTGTGAAGCTGGCATAAGGGGAATGCTGAAATGTTACTCCTGTCTTTAGCTTCCTAGAACAAAGAGCTACAAAGTATGGTGACATTCAATAAAACATAAAGTAAAAGGGAGAAGTAACCATATAGTGAAAAGCTTTGCTTAATTGGGATCTTAATGAGTAAATCAGTTGCCTGCGTATTTTGAAATGCTACCCTTAGGTCTGGCAAGGGAAGGATTGGATTTTTCATGAATGAGATTCGTGCTGGTGTCTATCTGAAGGCTGAATGAACAGCATTCTGAAGGTGTTGGTCTTTCCAGGCAGCTTGGTTAAATTTAAGCAAGTGATTCCAGTCTGAGAAAGGGTAGGAGAGATCAGTCCTTATCCTTAAGTTTCCTTAAGTGGATGAATTGAGCTGTCCAGCCTGGAATGAACAGTAGATAATAAACAGATAACACATTTCTGGGGAAACAGCCAGCAGCTCACAAGGAAACTGCTCAAGGTTTCTGGCAATTCTGTATAGGAATTGATCCAAACTGTGTCTGCTCTGGGAATTCCTGGAATAGCTGAAAATTACTGATCTCAAGTTAGGCTGCCAGGAAGCATCATGAACATGTACCTTGTCAGCAACAGTAATTGGCACTGGATCTCACTGAGCAGATCCACAAGAATGGACCTTTGGGAGGTAGTAGGGAAGAGCTTAACCTTCATCTTGATGGAGACACGTAACAGGATGTGACTGCGAGTGTTTGGCTGTAACTGAAGATTGACAGTGTTCACAGAGATGAAGTTAAACCATCAGTGATACTGTAATTCAGAACAGCTTCTGATGCCCTCTGAGCAGGACTAGAATCCATGTGGGATGAGACTGTTCCTCTTGAACCTTGGGGTTTGTAGAAGATGCCAACTGACCTGCATATGTCAGAACTCATTGGTGAGCTCGAGCTCACAATCAGCTTAGAGCACATGATGCTGTGGGTGCTCTATTTGCTATTTACAGTGAGTACAGTTGGCTTTTGTACAGGATATTCAAATACCTTCACCCAGATGAGTTGTTTTTCTTCGCTCAGGTTGTTCTTCCAACGTTCATCCTGGAAAGGAGGTCGCTGTTGGAAATGTACGCTGACTTCTTTGCACATCCGGACTTGTTTGTCAGGTATTTGACTTTGGAACAAGAGCATTCACTGATTCTCGTACTGGTTATGGCCCTTGTGGGCTGCCAGGAGTTGGTAGTTTGGAAGAATATTGCTTGGATTTTGATTTAAACTTTAAAAACAGTCAAATCAGTCAAACTTCTAGTTGTAAAACAACCAAGCACCCATAAAACTTTCCCATATCCAAGGTACCTGTTTATATTTCACTTGGCCTGTCCTTTTTTCTCTCTCTCTCTGTAGCATCAGTGACCAGAAGGATCCCAAGGAGAGGATGGTTCAGGTGGTTAAATGGTACCTCTCAGCTTTCCATGCAGGAAGGAAAGGTTCAGTTGCTAAAAAGCCTTACAATCCCATTCTGGGGGAGATCTTCCGCTGCCACTGGGTGTTGCCTGGCACTGAAGGTGAAGATGACATGGTGAGTTTCTTGTGGTGTGTTTTTTGGGGCCCAGAATGCAGAGATGCAGCCCAGAGCTTTGTTAAATCACTGACTGAAATGGATTATGCTGTGCTTAAGTAGCAAATCAACAAACTGTAGCAATTTCTTGAACTTTCCCCCTTCCTTCCTTGTTTTCTTTGGGCAAAAATATAAAATAATCTTGCATAACAAAATTTATTGTTTTTTAAAGAACTACTTGACATGTTGAAAATGTCCTTTTGTCCTGAACTGTTTCATAGCACTGATTATGAACTCCTTTCTTTCCAAAGTTCTGATTTTTTTTGTTTTTATTTCTAAAGTCAGTGCTGCTTAGTGGGTTTTTTGGTTGGTCTTTTTTTCTTTTTTGGCACCTCATTTAGGCTTCTTGCCTTGGGAAGTTGCAAATGATGTTGTGGGAAGTGTGCTGTTGAGAAGTGCTTCACGTAGCCTGAGTGTAATACATCTAAGTAAATGTGATTATTTAGGTGTAAACCATGTATTTTTCCCATTTCATTTGCTTCCCACCAATTTATTTGCTCACATCTGGTTTCTGAGGCGAATGGTTGCACTCCAATTTGCTGGCATAAAGGCAATGTTGTATTTGGGCTTCCATTGCTTCTAACCATGAATTAATTACACTTTGCATTCTTTGCCACAGGAAATGAATATTAGTTTATGATTTTGTGGTACGTGAGATCTGATCATTATTGATATGCAGATCAGACTTTTTCACGAGCAAAACCAAAAACTATTCCTGCCACTTAAATATTGTTTTGCAATTGGGTTTATACATGAGTCTTTCAGTTTAAGTGGTTTTTTGAGGGACAATTAAAACAAAGACATTTGTACTTAAAAATAAGAGAGTAGAAACTCTATCCTTTAGAAAGCATCATAGTTCTGGGACTAAGGAGTTATTCCTCATCAGCAAACTGGGAAATCCATTAAAATCACTGCAATACATTTTTAGAAGCCTTTAAAGATGGAAGAGCAGCTTCTCTGGGAAGCTTCGGGTGTTTGCAGGCGCTGTCAGTGATGAATCCTCTCCCCTGTCACACAGGAGCCGGTCTCGGAAGGACCAGTCCCCTGGGTCAGTAAAAGCAACGTCACCTTTGTGGCAGAGCAGGTCTCTCACCATCCTCCAAGTAAGTCGTGACAGTGCCTTTGGCAGCAGAGGTGGCAGCTGGAGAGGGGTGACAGTAAAATCAGCTCTTGGCTTAAATCTTGGATTTACACTTCCTCTCCAGATTTAAAAGCGGAATATTTATAAAAGCTGAAAAATTATAAACTGCTTTTGTGAGAAACTAATTGCAAACTCTGTTGCCACATTAGTGTGAGGCACCTGGGGATATTTCCCAGTGAATGGATTTGGAAACAATGGTGTCAATGTCTTGTGCTGCTGTTTTTAATACCTACCTCTTTCTTCAGTTTCAGCGTTCTACGCAGAGTGTTTTAGCAAGAGGATACAGTTCAATGCTCACATATGGACCAAGTCCAAATTCCTAGGAATGTCTATTGGGGTCCATAACATAGGGCAAGGTATGTGTGTGCAAACTGAACAGCAGAAGAGAAATTAAATTCTGCAACTAGGATTTTTCATAGAATAATTTACATAAATTATTTAAAGTCGTTGTATTAAATAGAAGGAATGGTTGCATTTATGTAACTGGAGCTTATGTATCTGGGAATCAGAGATTCCCTCCACACACTCTGTGTGCTGAAAGCACTTAGGGCCCAGTTTTTCCCAAAAGTACAGCCATCCCTGCCTCCTCCAGAAGCTGGGCATTCTCAGCTTCCATGAAAAATAGAGCTCTTCACCTTTCCTTTTCATGGCACTTTTTTTTTAATCACATATTTCAAGAGATCACTATGAAAAGTTTTGTAGAGGTTTTGCTCAATGTTTTTTAAATCCATTTTTATTTTGATTTCACAGGGTGTGTCACATGCCTAGATCATGATGAACACTATATTTTGACTTTTCCTAACGGCTATGGAAGGCAAGTAAATGCTCTAAGTGGTATTTTCATTTTTAATGCCTTGTAATGTTTCATGCTTAATATTTATTGGTCAGGAGGTTATAAATGTGTGCATTTGTACATTTCTAATTGCAGGTCTATTCTCACTGTGCCATGGATAGAGCTTGGTGGGGAGTGCAGCATTAGTTGCTCAAAGACAGGTTACAACGCTTCCATTGTCTTCCACACAAAACCATTTTATGGAGGGAAGAAGCACAGAGTTACAGCTGAAATTTTGTAAGCAGCTTTCTTCATCTCGCTTTTTCCTTCCTTAAATGCCAACAGTTTTAACAAGACAGTTGAGAGTGTAAAACACTGAAACAGCAGCACCCAAAAGAGCTTAGCTCACAATTACCTGTCATGGGATGCCATTTAAAGCCAAATTTGTGAGAGGAAGCTGCACAAACCTGTGTCCTACTTTATCCTGCTTGAAAACATCCTCAGCTGATTCCCAAAGGGAACTTTGCTCTCCTGAATTATCAGAAGTGTCTCCATCATTACCTCTCCTAAAAATACAAATACTGCAGCAAGCCTTGGGATACTGTTCAGAGTGTGTCAGCTAAAGCTCTGCTGCAAGCTTTACTTATTTTTACCTGTGGCTTGGTGGATTTTGGTTAAACCCCGTGCACACGCCCAGCACAGAGAATTCAGTGGAGATTCCCATCATATACAGAGATGTGCTGTGATGTCAGCAAGGGGATGCTGACAAAGTGAAGTTTGTAACTTCTTTTTAAATCATGTCTTGACACATTGATAGATGCCATTTAAAACCTGGTGTCTTGTGTTTCCCAGTAGTCTGGGGAAGAAGCAGATTGTGAAACACTTTTAAGCTTAAACTCACCACCCTAAATCTGTGTGGAAAGCCTGTAACTACTTTCCTAAACTCTAAATGCAGATCCAGCCCTCGGGCAAGGTCTGTCTTAGCCTGATCGGCGCTTCCTGTTAAGGTTATGTAACTCATTCATGCCAAACTGCTCCCTTGTAAACAGAACCCTCCTCTCCTCTGTACTGGGCATGGACACTTCGAGGGCTGATAGAAACCAGACTTTACAGAAGCTAGGACCGAGTTTTGATCCTTTAGGATTTTCCAGTTGCTGTAATCCAGCTGAGAAATGACTGTTTGTTTCTCTTTAGTTCTCCAAACGACAAGAAACCCTTCTGCTCCATTGAAGGAGAATGGAATGGGGTCATGTATGCAAAGTACTCCACAGGGGTAACACAGCTTTCTTTCTTTTTTCTCTTTTCATCAGAAATAGAAGATTGTACTTAAAAAGGGGGTTTGGGGTGGTTTTGTGGGTTTGTTTTTTCTTTTAAACAAACATTAATAGTTGGAACCTCCGATGAGGCTGCCCAAAAGAATGCTGGGCAATCCCCAAATGAACTGGGGATAAAAGTCCTGAAGTTACTTTGTTCATTTATTTTTAAGGACGCTTGATTTTTATACAAGAACAGAATCTAAGGAACTACCATTTTTCATGTATTTCCTGCTAACCAGTGTACTAGAGTGTGAGGATGTATAAATTTAAAGTCTAGCTAAAGAACTGAATAGGTTTCCTTTTTTTCCATCTCCCACTCCAGGAGAATGCTGTCTTTATAGATACCAAGAAAATGCCTACAATTAAGAAGAAGGTAAGGAAATTGGAGGACCAAGACGACTTTGAGTCTCGCTGGTAAGAACTTCAGTTAACTGGGAGCATTAAGATTTCGTTTTAGTTAGACTCCAGTTTGCAGTACAGGGACCAAGGGAGCACTGCATGCTCTGCTCTCCCTGAGCCCAGGTACAGGCAGGCTGGGGATTTAAGGGGGAAGAGGAGACCTGGAGTTCTCAGTCACATCCTGATTGGGATCAAATGTTCAGGGAGGTCTGGAGAGCTCCACCACAGCCTCCTCCCTCCTGCCATAACAGCGCAGTTGTGGTTCAAATATCCTGGGGGCTTTTCTGCCCTTTCTCTAATCTTTAGTCACTGCTATGTCTATAACTCGTAGCACTGTGCTCCCATAAAAGTCTCCATTGCCCTTTCTCCTTCAAGCTTATGGAAGGATGTAACCTACAACCTGAAGATCAGAGACATCGACGCAGCCACGGCTGCAAAGCACGCGCTTGAGGAGCGGCAGAGAGCCGAGGCCAGGGCCAGGAAGGAGAACGAGACCCCGTGGGAAACAAGGGTGAGCTTTCTTCTAACAGGGCACATTTCAGCCTGTAGCCTTTGTTCCTTTCTGGTTGAAAGCTTACAGGGGCTTGTTCCTTTGCAGTTATTCCATGAGGATGGGGAGTGCTGGGTGTACGATGAGCCGCTGCTGAAGCGCCTCGCTGCCAGCAAGCACTGAGGGGTCCCGAGGCCGGCGAGCCTTGGCTGAGCAGAGCTTCCAGCCGAGCCCAGAGAGCCCCCAGCGATCACGTACGTACACGGCACAGCCCCACCCCTCCAGCTGCAGTGGTTCCTATCTCAGGGATACTGGACTTACTGAGACAGACAAGCAATTCACGAGAGGCTGAGCGGCCTGGCTGAGCAGCTCCGGGCAGGGACTGGCTCTGGTGGCAGTGCCCGGGCTCAGGCCCTGCTCCTGCTGCCTCTGGAGCAGGGAGAGGCTGGGCCCTGGAGCACAGACACTGGATAACCACTGTGAAGGCCACGGCGGTGGGAGCAGTTGCATAAATATTCCTGGGTCCTACATATTTAAAAAGCAAGAAACAAAATGCAAGATGTCATTTAAATCTCGCTGATGTTTGCAATGTGTAAATATGAGGATTCCTCTGATGGGACAATTTGTTAGAAAATGCTACATAAATGTTACCTTCCACCTGTATGATAATCAAATCTTTTGGCATTTCAGTGTCTTGCCCAAAATAACTTTGTTATTTTGAGATTGAAATGTAACCATAGATAATTCTACCCAATGCATCTTAAAGCTTCATAAAATAGATTTTTCAAACTTCTCTTATGGACTTTTTATTTATTTCATAATAAACCTTTGCAGCAAGACTGGTTTTCAGTTGAGTCATGATAAATCGATTTCTGTGAAATGTATGAGCATCCTTTGTTTTTCCACTGGAATAATCCTTGCAGCTAAAGCTACTTCTTAAAAGTAGTTAATGAACTAGCAAAATGAGCATTTGCAGCATCCACAGGAGAACTTTTCTGGACTCTGCATCCAGCCTGGCCAGCACTTCAGGAACCTCTGCACTGTGTGCTTTTGCTACAGTTAATGATGATTGAGTAAGTAGCTGGATGTAGCAATCAAAGTACTTTTCTCTCCACAGTTAAGTCTAGCTTTTATTTGATTTCATCTTAATTTTGCCTATGTTGCACATACAGAAAAACTAAAAAAGCAGTGTGAGATGGAAGCCTTGGGCTTTTCTCCCCCTCCCACCCACTGTCACTGCTCCGGGAGCGCTGCAGATCCTTTCCTGAGGAGCTGTCACTGCTGTAGAGCCACTGCTGCAGCGCTGCAGGGATGGTACGAGCCAGTCTGAACACAAAGGCAGAGCCCACAGCTCCAGACAGCTGGAGAGGAGAACGTGGCACCAGTGGGGAAGTCAGGGCTGTGCCTCTTCTTAAAGAACTTGGGAAGGTGAGGAGAGGTTGGCTGGAAACTTGAGGAAAGCTTCCTCAGTGTCTGAATGGGCATCTTCATCCCAGCTACCACTACAGCTCTGGTTTAATAAAAATAGGTTTGTAATGTTGATGTTGCAGAAAGCACCTGTATTACACAGCAGGGCAGGGCAAGAGATCAGTTTTATTTTAATATTTTATGGTAAGGGAGAACATTCAGAGTTGATGTGTAGGCTTTGATGTCCTTGATGGAAGTAATGTCACTCATCAAAGAAGAGGGGGGCAATAAAACAAGCTGAGGTATTTCACCAGATGAAGAGTTCTGTCCTGAGACAGCTGTGACCTCTGAGTCCCCTTCGTGTTTTCCATATCCAATCACCTGGAAAAAAGGGACCAGAAGAGAAATTGGGATCTCATTCAGTGTTTCTCTGCCCTACCAATTAACTTGAGATACTGAAATGCAATTCAAACAAAACCACTACTTATAAATGTAGAAAATGTGGATAACCACAGTAAAAGTTAGATCACAGCTCTCCTCTGCTTATCAAAGTTGGCAATGCAGAGCTGACAGACACTCACATGGACACTGAGCACTTTCCTCTGGTTGCTTCTGTGAGCTTGGAACCAGTTGACCAGGTCTGCTTGTGTAATAGACTTGAGAGCTTCAATCTGAAACCCACAGGAAGGAGGTTTTAGCAGCACAGTGGTGATTCAAGTCATTTTAAACACAAAAATGTTTTCTCTACAACCTCTACCCCATTGGCTAAAAGAACCTTTTTAAAATAACACGTAATTTCAGACCCAGTGTGTCACTGGTAGCAGCAATCCCATTTATGCTTTTGAAACTGCTGCAACCCCAGCGTGGTTTTTGTGTGCCAGAGCTGCAGGACACCCACCTCCCGGGCCAGCCTGTCAAACAGGTACTGCTGGGTCACCACTTCGTTCCAGTTCCTGTCCACTTCTTCTCCAAGGTGGGAGTCTTCACATTCTTTCAGTTTTATCAAAGCTGTTACCTACGTGGGAAAAAGACAAAGGGTTTTAAACTACCTTAATTTACCATCACATTCACTGCAGTTGAAAGAAAAGCCAAATTACATTAACAAGGCGGTTAGTTGCTTTTTTGAACTTAACTGCAAATGGCCAGAGAATGGATGTTTAGAGAACAACAGCAGAACAGAGCAAGGAGCAGGATTTAAAAGGAGAGCCTTTGTCCAGAAAACCTCAGAAAATCGCCAGACAGCTGTAACTGAATTGTGCAGTTCAAAGAACAGCTTTTCAAGATGAAGTTTTACCTGGGTGCTAAAAGCCTCTTCAGTTAAATCCTTGATTTTCTCTTCAAAGCAAGAAAGAAACTCCTCTATTTTCCTGTCAACCAATTCAGAACTAAAAGAGAGACAAATAATTAAATTAGGCAGGAAAAAAAACAACTAAAAAATAATCCCCAGAACAATACTGAGGGGTAAAGTAGCAGAACAGCCCCCAAATGCTGAGGGAAGGTTTGGGACAGGCTCCCTTCCCTCATCCCCTGAACAGCTCACACACCGGTGTTCAGTTTTTCCTGGTATCAGGGAATAAAGCCAGTGCTCTCATTTGCAGCTGTATTTAATTAGTGCTGTTCAAACACAGGGACTCCAGGCACCCCCAGGAGCCACTGCCCTGATGCTGTTGGGGACCTGCTCTGGTATCCCCAACTGCAGCCCTGAGCCCTGCCCAGTTATGGTCTACAGGATCAGGACTGAAAGAAAATGCAATGTGATGGATCCTGAGGTTTCTGACACATTAAAACCCTCACAGATGACACAGAGCTCAGTCATGGAAGTGTCCAAATGTAGAAATTAGAGGCAGCAGCAGCACTTGGTGCTAATTAAGCTTTCACTGACACAGTGTTATTTTTCACAAGTGGCACATTGTTCAAATAACCTTTCAACTCTGGCAGGTCAAATGCCTGCAGTTCAAAGCCCCAGCTTTGAACAGAACCATAACAGTGCTGTGCCTGCTGAATGTGAGCCACAAGAACAGCTAGACAGGATTTACAGGATCTGAACTCTCCTGGCAGAATAGCTTCAAAAGGGCAGGGGGATATTTTACTTAGTCTTGAGATTACTTTTCACTATTCAAGTCAGGACCGCTGCAGTTTCAAGAAGCTTAAAGCTATTGCTTTATTCAGGTGTTGGTTTTGAGCCAGGATGTGACTGTCAGCAGTGTCCCTTGTGACACTCCCTTGTATTAAAAAACCCTCTGTGGCCTGAAACAGGAGTGAATTTAACTGGGAGCAGGTGACTCCCACAGCCAAGGCTGGGAGGAGGGAAGAACTCTCCCCACAGAGCACTTACTTGTATTTAGTTGCCTGGGTTGCCACTGTGACTGAGAAGCCAAGAATGCCAGAAGTGTTCCTGCAGGTGGGGTACACGTGGTAGCTTAAAACAAAAAAGGACAAAACAATAAAGTCATTCCACAAGCACAATTAACTCTTCATTTACAGGACATGCTGCAAGTTAAAACAGTGTTGGTACTTTGGACAGAAAAAACTGAGATCTAAATTTGCAATCGTCCTATTTCCTTCATTTTCTGCATTGCTGCATTTCAGTGTTTTCTCAGCTTTAGGAAATCCTTTTAAACTTGGGAGAGTGTTTGTATTTGTGTTCCTGCAAACTGATCGAAGCAGAGTGAGAGACCCAGAGCTGTGAAAAGCGTGCTCCAGTTTCCTGAGGTAGCAGGGTGCCTCCGAGGGAGGCTGCTCAGCACCACAGAGCTGCTGTGAAAACAGCCCTGGGGAAGGGGGGCCGAGTGTGGAAGTGGAAGGAACAACTTTATGCTGAATAATTCCGAGTGAACACACTGGTAATAGATGCAATTCTTACAGGAATCAAAAGCAACTTGGCTTGCAGCTTGTATTGATGGGTGCTTTAGGTTTTGAGGTGTTGATGTTGCTGGTTCCATTACCATAACTCAGGAATAAGCCAGGAAGGATTCCCAGAGTAAAAACACTGGAGAACAGCAAAAGCAGGAGTGTAGGAGCAGGTGCAGGAGAATTCTTCCCCAGTGAACTCACCCGAGGGTCTGCTTGGTCCTCAGGAAGTCAAAGCAAGGCTCCTCCATGTGCATCTGAAACACACAAAGTTACAGCAGAAGTGAGGCTGCCCTGCAGCCCCTCGTGGGCTCCACAGAGAGCATGGGGACACTGAAGTGCCCCTGGCCAGCCACAACCACTGCCATGAGAGGGCTCAGTCCTGTGGGCAGGAGCTACAAGAACACTCTCCTGCAGTGTCCATCACTGCAGCACTTGGGGACCCCCACCCCAACACTTCAGCCGGGGCAGCAATAGGAACACGCTGTCCCCTGGGGCCAGGCAGCCCCGTGGCCCCGGCTCCAAGCACTGCAAGCACTTCTCTGTTTCAGAGAAGACACTGCTGAGTGAGGAGGCACACACACAAACTTACCACGAGCAGCTCCATCAGGGTGTATTCCCTCAGGTTCCTGGCACCTGACTAGAAAGAGAATGAAGAATTTAGGGTGGGTTTAATGTGATTGCTCAGGCCAAGGTGACTTGTGGCACACACCTCAGCCTGGACTGCAGCACCGAGGGACAATTCACAGCCGGGACAGATGGGAAGTTCTGGTTTTCCCTGAGGGGACAGGCCCAGCCCCCAAGATCAGAGCTGGGGACACCAGGAAGCCCCCACAGCACTAACCCAGCTCCCAGCACTAACCCAGGAGGGGGAAGGTGGCGATTTCAGGGAACCCCCCAGAGGGAAACCCACTTGGGTTTAGCCTTGGGGCACAGGGCCTGTGCTCACACGAGGCGTCTGTGTCCCCTCTGTGACATCCCTGTCCAGAGCCTGCTCTCAAGGAGCGTGGGCAGGTGCCAGAGGGAAGAGGCCAGCACACGTTACCTGGTAATAGACTGTCACCTCCGAGTTGGCATCGCCCTTGTTGAGAGTTTTCACCTTGCAGAGCAGGTGGGTGTTTGGCAAATCCACCACCCGGAACTGCACAGGGCAGGGATGGGCCAGGGGAGCGAACTGGAGCTTTCTGGGGGGAGCACAAACAGCACAGCATCAAACACCTGCTCACACCTTGGCTGAAACCAGAGCAACAGCCACACATTTACACCCTCGGTCTAACATCATTTTCCCCTTCCCCAAGCCAGGACTACGTCTGTGAAACTGCCACCATCAACAGCCACCGCCTGCAAATACCAGAGGGAAAAACTGAATTTCTGCAGCACTCCCACTCTGACTCCCTCCTCCAGAAAATAATCTTATCCTGATTATAGTTTCCATAGAATAAGCAATTAAAGAGTCGAGATACTCACTGAACAACGTAATTCAGGAAATCCTTTGCTTCCTAGGGAAGAAAGCAAAGACATCAGTTTTATTTAGAAGAGGATTATTACCCCAATTCACAACCACACACCCCAGAGCAGCACTTGAGAGAGTGAGCCCCAAGCAAAGAACAGCTGAGCTCTGTCCTCCTACATCCCTGCTCACTCACACTGTCCCCACTCCCTCCAGCCTCCTCTGCACCACGCTGCAGAGAAGGAGTCCCCACACTGCTTTCTGCACTGTAATGCCTCCAGAAGGAGAAGGCACGAGCCAAAGAAATAGCACCAGTCATCCTTTCAAGTCTTCAGTGAATACTCCATGTGTTTGAAACTCAATGAGGTTTAACCAAACCATGCAGGCAATCAAATTCCAAGGATAAATGTGCTCTGAGGGAAACCTCCTCCTGTGGCACCACTGCGGGAATCCCTCCATATCGAATACATCAACACACCAAACAATATAAAAAATGGTGGCAACAGGAGAAACAGATTACAGGCATCTACTGCATTTTTCCCTCCCTGCAGTTTCAATCCAAATTCCTGGAAACTTCTGTTCAAACTGGGAACTCTGGACTGCCATTGGCTTGTCCACACAGGCACTCCTGAGGTGTTAGAGGCGAAGCTGCCCAGTACCCACGAGACTCCAGACTGCCAGAACAGAGGCAGCATCAGCTGGCAGCCAAGTTCAATGTGCTAGAGCCCATTTTAAGCACCAGTGTGAGCACTCCAGCTGCCAAGGCCGTACTCACCCTGCTGGTGAAGTTCCCTTGCACGAGACCCTCCACGAAGAGCTGTGACTTGAAGGCCGTGACGAAGGCGGAGAGGGCCTCGATGGAGAGCCCCTTCATCAGCGTCTGGTACTTGTCGATCATGGACCACCGGCCGTGCTCCAGGATCAGGAGCCGCACGTCCCTGCAGGGCCACCAGGGGAACAAACCCACAGCACATCAGCAGCTGCTGGGTGCCAGAGATGCCATTCCTGACTGGGACAGGGGGAGGGTCCCCAGGAGCCCGTGGCTGACTGTGCCCTCCCTCAGCAGCCGCTGCTGGCTCCAGGTCACTGCCGGACAGCGGCTCCCTGGGTGTCCAGTCTGGCCACGTGTCTGACCCGCTGCCTGCAGAGCTGCTGGGGCTCCCTAAGCTGTGAGCAAAGCCTGGAACAAGCCCTGGGAGCGCAGAGCAGGGATCCCTGAGCTCTTCAGCTCAGCCTCAGCAGCTGCTGCTCAGCCACTGCTGCCCTCCCCCAGAACTCACTTGGCCAGAGTCTCGGGTTTAATGAGGATGTTGTAGTACGTTTTCTTCAGCTGCTCTGTTATCATTTCAAAAACTGCTGGAGTAAAGCTGAAGTCAGACAAGTAATCGATGATGAGCTGAAATAGAAGCTGTAAAGAGAACAGTTTTAAGTTGGGCTTTTTCTTGGTTTAAGAACCAGTTTCAATTTAATGCTATACAATAATATAAAATTATCATTATTGAGACATGCAGCATTACTAAAGCACATTCCTCCATTCTGCCAGATGTTCTTCACTAAACAACTCTATCCCAAATGACAGTTCCAGAAGGGCAGTGTTTTTACACACTGAATAAGCTCAATATCCCAGATCAATAGGACTTTCCACATTCTATTGAAACAAATCTAGCCTGGAACTCCCACCATTTCTGTATTCGATATTCCATTTTTTCCTTTTACAGCTCACCAGCACAATGACATCACAACAGAGACATCATTCAGGAGTGAAAAAGAGAATGTTCAGACCCTGCTGTTTGCATATTTGGCTTTTTCTGTTAAAACTCCTGTTAGTAAGTCTGACAGATGACTGATGGTCTTAAAGCTCCAGTCAAGCTCTTGCAATGGAAGTTGATGATTGTCTCTTCAGTCACTGTGTCCTCTCTGTGCCTGCCATGTCTTACATGGCCAGCATTTAGGGAATGGGAACAGGGATCCCCCAGTCCTCTCAGCAAGCCAACACAGAAAATCTGCACCCAAAATGAGCATGTTCAGAAGTTGGATCTCCAAAGTCAAATTGAAAACAAAATCTCTTTTCAGACACCCTTCTCCAGACATCATGCAAATAGGCACAACTTAGAGATGGAAAGGCTCCAATCCTCTTTAAGGCCATGGGAGACACAAAGCACTTTTCATAGGAAAAGCTGTTAAAATCTTAATGAAGACAGATACAGTTATTACTTAAAGAAAGATTTAAGTCAGTAATTTGAGCTTGTGTAAGTGCACACAACTCCATCTTTATACGTGTAAGCACAACAAAAAGCAGCACGTTTGCTGCATTACCCTGTCAGAGACAAATTTCTCTACTTAAAATACCTCATCCAACCATTCAATGCTCCAGAAAAGCACACACCCTGCAAAGCTGCAGGCATAAAAGCAGTGAGGAGATGAGCAGAGCTTACAGGTAGTTTGTGATTGAATCCTTTCACTCGGATGATTAGGCCGTACTCTCCAGCCACCAGCTTGTACTCCAGCTGAGCCACGTCTGCTTCGTAAGCTGGTTCCCCCAGGTTGTGGGAAAGGATGTTTACAAATGTATCAAACAAAACTATGCTGCAGGGGGGAAAGGGCAGAGGGTTAGAAAGAAAGAAAAAAAGGATGGACTAAAGATGAAAGTCAAGCCCGATGAGTTTGATGTGCATGTGGGGAGCTCTCCAACAGAAATGGAATTTGTGTAAATGAGATTCAAAAAGATATTTTCCAAAAAAAAACCAAATAGAGAATGCAGGTTTCCCTTTGTCCAGAATGCACACAACACTACTTAAAAATTATCTGGACATTCAACTATTCCCTGCAATGTGAAAGATACCAGCTTCACAAGATTTAAGATTTCTTCAAGGTAAGAATGCACGTTTTAACAAGACAATGCTCAAAACATGGAAAAATCACAGAAAATGAAATTATTTTACTTTGTGTAAAGGCCTGGGGGACAGACAGACTCAGTTATACTCAATACTTGAGTAATGAGATGATTTTTTATCTACCAAGGCAATAAAATAATAATAAGCTAGAGTAAAGCAACCTGGAAATTGCAGTCCCCGCTTTCAGCTTTTTGTTATTGCCTGGATTCCAATTCAAAGCTTAAACTAACACACCTCATGGAAACAGACTTACAAAGCCTTTCCCAAAACAGGACTCGTGCAGGTCTTGGCAAGCTCATGGCAAAAGCATTGTGACACCGGTTACAAGTGGCACCGCCAGCCCAAGCCAAGCCAAGTGCAGCACACCCAGAGCTCGGCCCAACCCACAGTTGGTTTCCCAACGCTGCAGCGGCCTCTTCCTGCTCCTGCAGGCTCCCAGGATGCTGGGACATGCTCAGGACACGACTCTGGACTGCTCTTTCCAGGAGCAGCTCCTCCTCTGAGCACTGCTGCTGTCACATGATCTTTTCCCAAACCCGCCCTGGGGAATAACACCCCATGGAAGTCCTTACACATCGGGTGGCTACAGGCAGGACCTGCTGCAGAACCACCCCCACCAAACTGCAGATAAAACCACAAGGAAGGTGGAAGGACATGAGAAAAGGACATCTTATTCTATTCCCGCTTAAAATTAAAGCCTCTTCCTGTTTTTTCACTAGCTATGGTAATTTAGTTACTCTGCAAGGTAAGCATAAATAACATAATCCTCACTTCTCTGCAGACTGCTGTATCAATGGAGAGATCAGATGGAATCGAACATAACCTGGTGAGGAAAAGGAAATTTCAATGAGGAATTGTATAGAAAGTGACAACTTTCTTTAGTCAAATATATTTTCATCAAGTTGCTCTTTAGCCACAATTGGAGTTTAATGAAAATAGTCATTCATCTATAACACTTTTTTTCTTATTTTAGCTCATCATTAAACATCTTCTTACTCCAAAAATCTTCCCTTTAAAATACCAAATATTAGAAAACAAAGCTGTGCTTTGCAGAATACTCACATGGCATGACCACTATAAATAGAAAAAGAAAACTCCACCAAACATCTGTTTAAGAGACACTAAAAATTGTGACATTCTGCTTGAAAGCAGCAGTATATTTTACACCCTTGTCTCAGATCCAGGCTGTATCTTCCTCTTTCTGTACAAGAGACTATGTCCCTTTTAATTAATGTGCTCCTTCCTTCTCAAGCCCTTCTCTCAGCAGCACATTCTGTCTGCCCAATCCTGTCCCCACATAGACTGTTCAGGAGTCAGCAAATTTCAGTGATTCCACTTTTCAACCTGAGGTATCAGCAGGGTGCCTTTGCTGCCTTAGTTCACCTGCTTCTCTCTTATTGTAGCTAATAAACATATCAAAAGGGCCACGGAAGAGCTGACAGCAGGCACTTTAAATGGTGAACATTACCATGGGTTATTTGCCTTCAAATAAATTCCAGCTGGTAAAAAAAGGGTCTTACTATTCAGAAAGTCCTCAGGCATTTACCTTTTGGGATTTTGAATTTATCATCCTTCCTGTACCAGAGACAGCCTTGTTGTGTGCTGAGTGTTTTGACTGGATATTCTGTCTCAGGGCAGTCAGCAACTTTCAAAGCAAAGTCAGTGGCTAATGAAGAGAAAAACCACACCAAAACCACATGTTAGCGTGTTTCACAGACACAATCAGGCTAAATTCATCTAAGCCTTCAAAAGTATCAAAAAATACATTTTTCCCCTCCAGTTTTCTAAATTATTTGTGACAGTACTTTCCTGGACCCAAAGAACATCTGTTTTTCATCTCCACACCAGACCAGTGGCTCAGAAGCAGAGCAGGAGTGGTGGCATCACATTCCATCCAGGACACAAGTCCTGGCTTTCATTTCACTTGGTTTTGGCAACAAAGCCAGATGATATTTAGATGCTTTCAGAAACAGGAGGATTAAGCAAATAAAATTCTCCTCTAAGGTGTCTGGAGCTCTGTGTTAACTCTCACTGACTGTGAGGCCTGCTCTTTTATGGCCATATCATCTGTAAGTTTATATGCCTTAAAATAACTCAGTTCTTAAGCTTATAAATAAAAGAATAGTAAATAAAATCCAGCTGAACAGAGTGCTCATGTTTTTTTAATTTGCAAAAACAGGTTGATACCAGTTCAGGTTGTTTCTAAACCACAGCGGAGTCTCAAATAAATCACTGGGGAAGATTTCACTCGTGCCCAGGAGCCTTACCTATGTATTTGTTTTCTTCTGGAAGGTGTAAATCCTGATTTAACTCAAAGTCACTGTCCCATAAATCACTCCAGTACCTGTCAATATCTGGTAAAAACCATGAAATGCATTAGTTTGACAGGAAGATAGGGCCGTCCTATTTCCAGACATTTTTTCCCAGTCTCCAGAAAGTATCACAGGAGTTCCTTAATGTCACCCCATTCATCAGGACTCTTTCCAAATCCCTTCCCACAAAATCCTCTGGAGCAGGACTGAAGCAGTCCTATTAAAAAGCAAATCAAGTCTGCCTTAGTAACCCAGCTCCCCCCACACCCTGTGCCCCATTGTTGGTGTTCTTTCCCCTGAATGGCAGCCAAGTGGAGCTCGCTGGGACCTCTGCCTCCCAAAGGAACTGCAGGGGTGGGAATCCACTGGCACCAAACAAGGAACAGTTACTGAGTGGCACAGAGACCAATGGTGAGCTCAGTAAAGCACTGAGGATTCATTTCTCTGCTTCCATGCACTCGTATTTGTGTTGTCACCCTTTCACCACCTCTAATGCATGGGTCAGGCATTCTCAGCTCCTGCTGCTGTTTTACCTTCCACGCTGTACTGAGTCCCAAACCACTTCTCTTTGAGGTGACACTGGCCTTCGTTGGCAGCAGACAGCAAAACCAGGTTGGCTCTCTGAGGACTGAGCTGGTTCAGGGCAGCAGCAATGATCTGCAAGTTCCAGACAATATTTCAGTTCAAATGCAGCTCTGACTGCCTGACCCAGCAAAGACTTCTCAACGGGAATGGAGGAAGAACAACACATAACAAGCTTACAAAACTGATTTGCTCTCTGAATACAAGAAGTGTTTCAATTAATACAAAACCCGTGCCTGCATTATGTTTAATTACAAATGCCTATACACATGCCTGGATTACACAGTATGCACATGTTTTCCTTACATCAAAACATATAATCAGAGTTCAAAGAACACTTACCTCAGGCTTGTATTCAAACAAGAGCTGGTCTCCAGTCAGAAAATCCTCCTTCTGAAACAACTGCATGTTCTCACAAAGGTTTTCCACATAGTCAACTGGATCTGTCTGCAAGCAAAGAAATAAAGCTATTTGTCACATAATTAGAAACCCAAGATACCCATTTTCTGTTCTGAGAAGAGCTTGACTAGTCAGGTATGTTGAGCATGAGCTGGATGCTGTGCTTGTTACAGCATTTAGTTTCAGTTATTAAATTAAATATATTTCATAACCATATCTAATGTTCAGTCTCCTCTGAGAATCCTGAAATTTCACACACATCATCTTTGTAGAAGAAACCGTGATTATGCAGTTTACAGTCATGGAATCTACTAAGTTAAAGACCCAGCAGAATGCACTCCTCGCCTCCAGGGAACACAAGCAGAGTCCTGCAACAATTCAAGATCTGAAGTGACCTGGAAAGTACAAGGCAAGGAACTGCTGCTGCTGCTGCTGCTGCTGCTGCTGCTGCACGAGTACCTCTGGCTCTGCTCCTTTCCCAAGTTCCCTGCCACGATGTGCAGGGTGAGGAGGAGGTTCTCCTGCTTGGACATGAAATACAGGGTAAGGCTGCCTAGAGGACCAGGCTGCTCAGCTTCTTGCTGGGTGCTTTTGGGGTTTTTGCACCAGCCAGCATCACACTGTGAAGACTCTGGGTCAGACAGAGAGCACAGTACACCTGAGAAGAGGTGAGTTTGACACATCTGTGTCTTGTAAATGTAGTGGGAAACATGCCCAAGGATTTCTTGAGACACCAAACACCTGAGGAAACATTAAACCTCTCCTGGGCACCCCCTAACCACTTATCCCAAGCCCTGCCTCTGAGACCATCATTCCTTAGCACAGCTCTATCCACCAAGCACAAAACTGGGGTGCCATGACTAAGTCATTCTTCTGCCCCTGTGAGTCACAACCCTGTCACAAAAACACACACAAATCTCTGTTCCTGCTGTACGTAGTATTTGTATGGATGGATTTGTTTTCCCAAAAGGAAATTTCAGTGCCATTCAAAGAAAAAAAACAAGTTACCTAATAAGAACCAGAACATGGTTAAATGTAGTAGGAGTAAGAAAGTCAAAACTGGAAAAGAGACTACCTAGCAAGTAAGGAATGAAAAATCAACATTTAATTCTGTTAGGGGAAAGAGTCTCAATATTTTTCTGCCTAGAATACATCTTCTTTCAGCAAAATACAGCCTCATTAGGTGCACAATGTATTTCTTCTCGAACAGGACTTTGAAAATGTGTTTCAAAATGGAAAAGTAATACTTTTCATGGTTTACCTATGTCAAATCAGTAGATAAATACCTGTTCCTGGTAGTGAAATTCATTAGCTTCAATCTTTTGTATTTCTTCCCATATTCTGCAAAGGAGGAAGAAGACAATAAAAGTGGATTTTCTCCATTATTCCATAACATTTACCAAGAATCTTAACAAAGGAGCCTTCTAGGAAAGGCATCAGTGGTGAGATCAGTGATTCATTCAAGCACACGACACAAAAGCCATTAGTATTAAATGCACTTCCCAAAATGGCATTTCTCAGAACTGGCAGAAAGTTCTTCTGTTTTCCAAAGAGAAAGAGAGTTAACTACAAAGAGTCAGAATCTGATACTAAATCAACATAAAGGTTAACACCAGAATAGCACAGTCCTGACTTCCACAGATCTGGCTCAACAAATTTATTTAAAATGAACACAAAACTGCACCTGACATCTACACTAGTTCAGCTTACTGAACTGAAGGAATCAGATCGCAGTAAGTCAAACTAAGAGCACCAAGAAACAACTATAAACGTTTCGAAAGCTAAATAAACATCAACACAGACAAGCTTTACTACTGACTCCCTGTGTATGCTCTAGTAACTCCACAAAAAGTGCAAACTCCACAAATAACAGGATAACGGAGAAGGACAGCACCACAAATATCTGCTGGAGGGGCAAACACTTGCCTTTGATCAGGCCCCCTTTTCTGCAGCATCTTCACGTACTGAAACACAACGTGGGCCACCTGCAGACAGAAAGGGAGATTATATTTCATTTTTCCAGACATGAGTGAAACAGCAGGAAAAACAAGCTGCAGGAAACCATACCTCATAGAAGTGCTTGTAACCTTCATCAGTCAAAGTCACAGAAATGCTGAAGATGGAGTAAGTGGAGTTCTGTTCAAATCCTGTCTCTCCATTCCCTCCATACAATGCAAGGGCCCAAAACCTATGGAAGAGTGAAAGGTACTGATTGATTATTCATTTTAGCTTTGTTTGAGCTTAGTTACAAGCAACACATCACAGCTTTATTTCAGTGGCTTTCAATCCACTTACAGTTTACATAAAGCTTTTCCAGCTCAAGGATGTGAACCTCAGGAATTAAGGAAAAACAGTGAAAAAGCTAAGTTATCTTTTGGAGATCTCAAAGATCAGTCACAGATACTGCTGATCCATGAATCACAGACAAAAAACCCATTTACTTTGTACTTGGGTTTATCATCACCTTACAGAATATCACTACATAACACTGACACAAAAAGACAGGCTTGGCCTGCTTTTATATCTATAGAAAATATAAATACACAAAATAGAGTTTATCTGTATTTGAATGAGATCAAAGCATTTAATAACCGTGCTTAAAAACCACATACTTTTTCCTGAGGAAAGAAAGAACACTGCCTTTGCCTTCATGTCCCACCAGCCAGGAAATATAATGAAGAGGCTTCACCCTAAGAGAAAGTTTGAAGGAGATTAGATGCCAGGAGGTAACACATTTCACAGAAAGAACTCAAATCACTGGGCTGATGACTAAAATATGCACTGTCTCTTTCTTCAGGGCAAGTTTTGCATTTTCAGGCAGAATTAAGATAATAAGCTAAAAGTGTGGGAGTTCAGAACATAATGACTGATCTGAGTCAGTGAGGAAAGGGAACCGTATCTGCCTCAGTTTAATTCATTTTTAAAACGCCCCCCTAGCTGAACCAAAGTGATCTGTTAGACAAGTAAATGAGAGTCTTTGGTTTGTTGTGAAAGTCAATAAATTATTCACAGCATAAACATGGTAGAAGTAAAATGCAGCACAGCATACCTGTAATACTGTTCTTGTGGGGGAAGTGCCCAAGTGATGGTCAGTGAATGAACTTTCCTGATTGGAACAACTGGACACAAATAAATGGATTCATTATAAATATACACGATTAGACAGAGATAAATTTCACACAGTGCAGAAAGAATAGCTTGAAGTTATTCAAAACCACACACAATCACTCTACAAAGTATCTGGATCACCCACAGAAAATTTCTTTCCATATTCAGGTATTCAAAACATTTGAATGCATTTCACTCACCTCTGTAAAGCTTGTGAAACTCCGGCGTGTCGAAAGGCTGAGTCAGATGGTCAAAGCTGGGTTTGGGCAAACCACTTGAAAGCAAAATGGAAGTGGGGTGTTACTGGCAGGGGTTCAAGGCTACACTGAGATATTCAAAGCCATAAGGAGCACAGCTCTGCAGGACACCAGAGGGCCTGAAAATGGCCCTTCTCCAAGGGAGCAGCCCAGCATCCCCCCAGCCCCAGGGAGGTACCCTGGGAGGCAGCCTGGCACTCTGCCCACACAACTGAGCAACTAACCAACATGTGGCTACCACAGCAACACCTCCCCTTCCTTCTGTACAAGGCAGGAACAGCACAGAACTTGCTTTTGTACAGCCAAGCACAGTAAACAACTTCCCGAGTTCACCTTGGACTCAAGCAATCCTGATGGATTGTCTTGTGGGGCAGGAGGGGTGAGGAGAGGGGTGGCCAGGACAGACAAATGTGTCTCTGAATGGCATTAGGCTCTCACAAGAGCATTTCCAAGCACCACAGGAACAAACATCTTGCAAAAGGGAAATAAAATGCTTTTCAAGTTCGCAAAGCTTTTGCAGAACCCCCTTCCTAGAGAGCATATTGGAGGGAGCCATTAAAAAAAATTTATTTCTAACCCACTGCCACCCTAAGGATGACACTTAAATTTCAGATACGGTGTTAATTAATTTTGCTTCTAATTATTTTTGACACAAAGCAATGTGAAATGATAATCTAGGTTTGAATGACTTATCACAAAATCAAGGCATCAGCACATATTAAGCAAACACTGCTTCAAGTTAGCACCACACAGCCTAAATAATTGCTAAGCAGAAACAAACTCTTCCTGGAACAATTAACTCTGGTCTTTAATTTAAAAAGCTGCTTTTTTTTTTTCAGATTAGAATGTTAATTAACAAATGGTAATTTCCTTTGTTTCTCCAGTAAGGGATTTTTTTAATGTCATTTAAAGAACAGATAATTTTATCATCTGCAATGTCTTTATGCATCAGAAGAATCTTACTTATTTGGGATCTCAGAGAAGATTTCTGTCACCCACTTTTCCAATGTATCCAGTGTTTCTAAAAAAGAGAGAAGAAAGACAGAAATGCAAATTCCTGAAGATCTAAGACAAATTACCTTATCTCACCAGTCCAGTTACTTCAAAGAGGCTGCAAATCAGTGCATTTGAAAATTGCAAAGTTCTAAACTATAAACTTCAAAGCTGTTGGTTTGAGCCAATTCTTAACATTGGCTGAGCTGTATCGGTGGTCACAGCTCTGGGTTTGTATATAGTGCTCAAATCCCAGGCTGACACTACTGGGATTTAAAGTTCAGTAGTGTCTGGAGTGACTGTGAGAAGGAATTACTGTCTCAGGGATCTGCAAAATCACCAGTATTTGCAACTCGTTCCACGACTCTCCAGATTATACACAGGTGTTTTCCCACTCAAACGCTGTCCTGCAGTGCTCAGGATTCCTTCTCCCCATCCTCTTTTCTAAGGGAAATGAGTCAAGAACCAGAAGTTGAATGTTTTTTAGAATAAGAACTTGGAAATTGCTTGTTTAAGCAAGCATTCTGGATTGCCAGAGTGATGCTGCATATGTGAACAACAGCAACAAAAAAGGCTGGATGGGGTAGGGGGAGGATTCCCTGTTGGCTTTGTTTTAACAGAGAAGGAAATACAAAGCTGACCTGGCTGGTCATCAGTTACCACCATTTTCTTCCCAATCACCACAGAAAATATTACAATCCATCACTGGGTTATGACTATTCAAGAGGCATTCAGCACCCTAAGCAGTTTACTGCCTAGGCCAAAAGTAAAAGCAAAGGAGAAGAAAAGAAATACTGCCTCTATTATTACCATCTCCATTTTAGAGATGGGAATTGCAATCAGTTTTAACATTCAACAAAACCCCTCCCTAAACACAAAACTAACTTGAATAACTTCTAAAAAATGTGTTTCTTCAGTTCTCAGCAGAAACAACCCATAGGTCTGCAGTTCTCTGCTGAAATAAAGCTCAAATGCATTTGCATAGAATTTTTCAAGCTATGGGGAAAAAAAAAATAGAACCTCTACCCCCCCTAGACAAACGAGACAACTAAGAGATTCAGTCTCAGTCTCCCCATCACTTGCTGTGGAGTTTCACTGCTGATGGCAGAGAAATCAGCAGCATTAAATCATTTAAGAGGTTTGACTCTTCATTGCTACAAGATTATTTCTGAAATGTTATCTTTGAGATTTTCCCTTCTGAGTTAACATGGAACCCATTCAACAGCTTCAGCAAAAGGTTTCGCAAGAAGTGGCAGGATGGCAATAACACAGCACAATTGCTCAGGTCTTGATTCATTTGGAAACCAGGCTAAAATCTACATATAAATACCCTCTGCAGGACTGGACAAGCCACTAGACTGGCTTGGGCTACAGCTGGACTGGTTCCAAAAGCACCACCAGCAGCAATGAGGCTGTTTTTAAGGAGCAACTGATGTTACCTTTAGACTGGACAACCAAAGTCATGTAGTGAGCAGAGTAATGGCGCTGCCAGAACTCCCTCAGCCTGGTGTAGGTGTCAATATTGTTCATTTTGGGCTCGTGTTTGAGCGTATCTGCATTACCTGCAAACATCAAAGGGGAGGCAGGGTTAGTTATCCACACAGTGCTTACAGCAAGGTGACACATACTGAGAATTTACTCTCCTCCCTAAGTCGAGTCACGGTAAAGGACATTAAAAACACCTAATAGAAATTTGAAGTTAAAGGAATGCTAACTGAAATTTAGTATCTTCTGATTTCTGGTTCTTATCCTAAGGACAGCTGATATTTCTATGACAAGGCAGGACAGATCTCCCACAGGCTGCACAGCTGCCTGTGTGCTGCCAGCTATTCCCTCACCAATGGAACTTGCAGAACAGCAAAGGGAAAAAGAGGGGGAAATACGATGTTCAGTGTATGTCACCACAGAAATTTATGAAAACGAGCTACATTTAAAAGCTGGTAACTCCAATATCCATCACATTGCTATTTACACCCTCACCAGCACCACAAGGGTGAGGGAGTGAGGACTGGATTGTCCAAGAGAAGGATAAATTCCCATTCTGTTCCTCTCACGTGGCTGTGAAGGTCTAACTCCTGCGAGTTCAACAGTGAATTATTTACTTTGAAAAGCCTCCTTAGACATAAACCCAGAGATAATTTATTTTTCCAGGAAATTCTAGTAGCTAAAAAACCAAGCTTAAGCAAGATGGAGATGACTCAGAGAGCATCACTTTTGTGTTAACAGAAAGTTCTATGATTATACACCTCAGGCAACCCAGCTGTAACATCAGCAAAAAGCAGTACCAGAAAGGAAGGTATCTTAAAAAGGAGAAAGCTGCTTTTATTCCCAACCATTTTCCTGTAAAATTGATAATTGCTCTAATTCTTCTGAACAAGGCTAATGGGTGCTGTGATATGATAGTTCGTGTTAGTGCATCTAACCACTCAAACTTCTAAGTGGTTAAAAGTTCAAGTATCATTACCGTTTTATAACAGAAATTCAGGACTTACCCCAAAAAAATTTCTTCATAGGATGTCCAGGCCTGGCAAGACTCCCAAATAACATCTCCTTTCTGTTTGCATCGGAGGGCCTTGCTAGCTGATACTCTGTCAATTTAAAGAATTTGCAGTGGGGCATGCATCAAAGTTTGAGGTCATGTTCCCACAAAACAAAGCACAAATCCCAGCCAAACTGAAAAGGAGACATACCACACAGATGCAGCCTGGAATTTCTTTTGATATATGATAAAGTAGTGAAATAGGATAAGACAGTGGACTTGCTAGCAGTAAAAAAATGTAAGAGAAGTGGGAAAATGTAGCTGATTGCTGAGAAGTAAAGAAAGGGATAAGAAGGAAAAGCATGTAAAGCCCTGACTGCCTGAATGCCCTGAATATGTTAAGTTCAATGGGGACAAAAGGCCATCAGTATTATACAGGACCAGGCTCTGCAGAAAGAGCCAGAGAACAATTACAAACCTGCTTCTACCATATATCACACAGAACAACCTCTAGCCTAATAATGAAATAAGAAACTGAAAGGTGAGTAAGACAGTTTCCAAAAATGCAGTTTTCCAAGCAGTTTACACCCATCTAAATATGGGGCTCTGCCAAAATCAATTCACCCTCCTGAACTGCATTTTCCTGTTCCTGTTTTGTTGGTCATAAGAAACATGTACAGCAGAGCTGTAAACTAATTCTTCTGGCTGGGTTCTCAGGCAGCCAGCTCAGCAGGCTGACACCATTTGCTGGGCAGCACGTTACCACAGTGTCACTGCAAGGGAAGGACTGGTTCTGCACCACCAAGGTGTAAAATGGCTGGAGCTGCTGAAGAACCACACCTTAACTCAAAGGCAGGTCCTTGTTTACACTGACTTTCATCTAAATTCAAAGATCAAATCACCCACTTTTCCTTGTCAGAAGATAGATAAAGAAAATGACTTGGAATAAATATTTAAACCAGTTGGGATACCTGCTCAGAACATTTTTTTCCTAAAATAGTGATGTTTTATAGGCAGTCTGGGAGTATTCATCACATATTAGAAAATCAACACTCCACTCACTTCTACGCCTGGTTTAATTTCTTTCTGGGAAGCGACTCTGTGGTTATTCAGGTGTTAGAATAAGGAGAAAAGTAAAATCACCTCAGCTCATTGTATTAACTCTGCACAGGACTGGAGAGAGCACTGGGGCTGTGCTGGAGCTAAAGGCATTCTGTTGACATGCTCACGTAACTGCCCTGTCAGTTACTGCCAAACCACTTCAGATTATTAATTTCTAATTAATGAAAGTGTGAGGGTAAAGTCTCGCAGTGCTGGCACTACACCCAGTCTTTCTTCCTCTAAAAGCCATCGATGGCCACAAAACTTCAAGAGTTCAATCTCTCTGATGAGTTAGGTGAACGTGACTGAAGTGCTCAGAACGGCAGTCCAACATGGAAACCAATAAACAGTGTAACAAAGTAGGTTTTGTTTTAAGAAGATGGGCTAAATACACAGGAAAAGATTCTCTTACTTACCACTGTCTACAGCCTCCACTTCTCGATCTATTGCATCCCTGATCATCAATGGATGAATAAAGAATTGTGCCCACCTATGGAACAGAAAAATCCATACACTTGTCTTCAGTGTCTCTTAAGCTAGGGCAAAAAACCAGCAATTAAATCCAACACTATTATCTTGGTTTATAAAGTTGCTTGTCTTACTACAAGCTACGTCATTCTCGACTATAATGTCTTAAAGAAAGAGAAAAGCCATCAGAAACCAAAGGGCAGGACTTCCCAGCTCCATGCAGGGGGGCTGAATTGGTTGGAGCCAGTAGTATATGACACTGATGGGTCAGGATTATCTGCCTTTACATCCTAAGAATGATCACACCAGAGCAGACGGGTGATCCACCTAGTCTGGTTCCTGGATCTAACAGGGACCACTATCAGATGCTTCAGAGGAAATGCCCAGTTTTTCCTCAGGAACAACAGGACCCCAGGGAAAGTTTCTTCCTAACTCCAGGAAACGAAGTGTCGTGAAACACAAGTTTCTATATCCATTACAATTTTATTATCTACTATAAAAGTCAGTGCTGTCATCCAAATAAATTTCTTCTGTATCCACAGAGAGCAGAGCACTGGAAAGGGACAGATCTGCAGTGCGTGGAGACTGCAGAAGGCTGCCAGAGAATCTAATAGTGCTGGTTTATTTGCTGAGGCTTTTTAATGAAAAACTGAACTGGCTGGAGCAAAAAGTTAAGAGTAATAAAAGGTTAAAAGTAACATATTCCTGATGGAGTTCTATGGCTAGAAGACCCATTACACTAAAGACAACTGAAAGGTGATGTCTTTCCCTTTCTTCAGAGCCACAAGTGCTTGAATGAGCAGAATTCATCCTCAGCACTCATTTATCTCCTCTGTATGAGAAGCTGTTCCACAGAACTCCTAATTCCTGTTTTCCTCTGCACTAAGCAAGCTGTTGTGACAGATTGCAATTATATTTTTTTGATTCCTTCACACTTCCAAACATCTAAAAAAGCTGGATCAATCTGCAAATGGAAACTGAAATTGGCCTAGTAAAGTAAAATTTAGGTTATACTCGGAAAAATGTGCAAACACTTGCTCTCGTGTCAAAGTGAATTTGCAGTGGAGCCTACTCTCCCTCCTGAGATATTTTATGGCATCAAGAATATTCAGCCATGCCCCATTGAATGAGAAATCCCTCTCACTAAAGGAAACCATGCCAACCAGTGGAGCTCTGATGTTCCGACAGCACAAAAGAGCAAGTTAAGCACTTTCTGGCAAAAGATACATTCAGCAGTGAATAATAACCTGCACCGGGTTAAATGTCTCCCTTTGAGACACACATTGTACCATAACTTTGAAGGCTGCCTGAAACAAACTAACAACAATTTAGGAAAAACAGTAACTCCACCAGGACAGATATTTCAAAGGATGAGTCGCTGGGATTCTGGGAGCACTTCCCCTCTGATCAGTTGTCACATTGCATAACATTTCTCCTGTCATCAATGCTACCAGTTTAAGACTGCCAAAACAATCAAAGAGCTGCACGCATTAAGACTTAGACATGGGTCCTACATAATCCTACATCAAAAAACCAGCAACATATCCAAAGGGAAACAGCATTTCCCTATATTCAGTATCACTGCTGTAGTGCAGGTAGCCATGGAAGTTCAGCAACAGCCTTCATCACCCCACAATGAAGAACTGGACAGCTACACCCAAGCTCCTGAGGCACATACAGGCATTAATTAACACCTAATCACCATTCATACAAAGTTACCTATCCAGGGCTTCTTTGAAGTACTTCCTCTGCACATCAAACTGGAACACTGTCCTCTCACAGTCCGTCGAGGCGTTGTCACCGCCCCCGTGTTTCTTCAGGAACGCATCAAACCCGTTCTCATCTGGGTACTTCAAACTGCCCATAAAAACCACTGCAACAAAAAATCACCAACAGTGCCAAGATGACATTAATTTGTTATTCCTAACTGCAGCTATAGCAACCCCTCTATGACTGGCCCACAGCTCACGGGCAGAGGAAACTACTGAATACCAACAGCCTGGGTGATCTGCCCAGTAACTGCTGTAGTTTGCCTCTGACGGTGCCCTCCCAGGCAGGCCTGGTCTCAGCCAGGCAGGAGCAGTATTTTGAGACACATCTGGTCAGAAACTTCACGTGGTTGCTGTGTCCACATTATTAATTCATCACCCTTTCCCAGGAGACAAAGGTCTGTAGCTCCAGCCTGGTTTATAAAGCCACAGGTAACATAATTCCCCTCAATTTAATGGGTAACAAATAATGCTGATCCAGGCTAATGCACAGCTTGCCAAAGGGTATGAGACACCTTCTCCCATATTAAGAATTCCTTACTAAGTCAGTATTTGTATAAAATCATAAACTCATGAAAATAAATTCTCAAATAGGCAAATTAGGAAATGACACTAAATACTTCAGAAATGCAGAGCTACATAGCACCCATTCTGCACTGAAGCTGGAGAAGATGAAATAGGAGCAGATACATACTATGTTCCAGGAAGTGTGCTAATCCAGGCAGATCTTCAGGATCAGAGAAGCTGCCAACAGCAACACAGAGGGCTGCTGCAGACTAGAGAAAATACAACATTCTCAGTAAAAGCTGCTTCAAGAAACACTTCAGGAAAATGACAGAAGTACAAGATGAATCAATTGGGACAGGCACAATAAAAAGGTCTCGTCTGAATGCCTGATCACAAGGTTTCAGACCTCAAGAAAGCTCACTGTACATTTTTGCACCCAACAGCTTTAAGTACATACCTGCTTTTCTGAACAACCTCTCTTTCTTGTCTCTTCCTTATCAGCCAGCTCTTCTAATTCACTGTCATCAGAATCATTGAAATCCTCATTATCTCCATCACTGTCCTCACTCTCATCCCCCTCATCACAGTCCTCATCATCTTCTCTACCATCTTCGATCTCAGCTCCAGAGTCATCATATTCATCACTGCCCTCTTCAGAATCATCATCATCATTATCCTCCTCCTCCTCCTCTGAAGATGTTGGGGCACCATCCAAGTAATTCAAATCCGAAATCAAAAGTGCACATAAGCCGTTCTGCAGTTTGATATACCTGAAAGAATAATTATGTGCAATGAATATGTTCATTTCCTAAGTCTGAATTCTCAGAATTGCAAAAATGTCATTATTTCCTGTAATACTTTCAGAGTGATTTCCTAGTGAAAATCTAATGGTAGACAAGACTGAGAGCAGTTTTATAGCAGGCAAGTAAAACATTCTTCTGCTCTTCAACTGCTCTAGGAATAAGAAGTAGTTCAGGGCAGTAGCAGAAGCCCCTCTCCCCATAAGGTCAAGCTCACTGATTCTGGCTTTTATTTCTCTCTTTGTGAAATATTTAAGCTATTAGCACTCACTTCATGCACTCAGAATAGGCAAACCCAAACTTCAATTGTCTTTTAGGCTTGTCAGGCTCTTGGAAACAGATACGATGTGACAGAATGAAGATCTTAGTCTTTGCTTCTAAGTAGGCCCCAGAGCATTTGATTTGATTTGTTTTCATCAATAGTTTCTATTAAATGAGGTCTGCAGATGTAGCACACAAGTGTTAGAAAGGAGAGAGGAGCTCCTCTGCAGGCTCCACAGAACAAGTCACAGGGAACTGGCTGAGTTCCTATCAAGAAGCAATAAACAGTTCTCTGTGTGTGTGTGTTTATACAAGCACAGAGGGCTTTATACATGTGTGTATATATATAAATAAAACCCCACAAGCCCTCTGTGCAGCACCCTTCTACAACTTTTCACACTGAGGACTGCAAGCACCAATGCTCTGCACTACAAGAGCCCTCAGTCGTATTAATTTACCATCAAATCTGGAATAGAATCACAATTTGTCAAATTAGCCAGAGCACCCCCCACCAGGAGCTTGCACTGGCTAACACACCAGCTGCAGAAAGGAAGGAATGCTGGGTCCAGAAAAAACTTCATCCATCCAATGAACTAGTGTGATAGAGACCTGTGATATCTGATCCAGCAAAAAAGAACCAACAAAAAAAAGCAAGCTAGAATAAAACAAACCCATGGTCACATCCCACGCGCTCCCAGAAAAATCTGAGTTACAGAGCACAGAACCACAGAACAGTCTTTGTTGAAAGGGGCCTTTAGAGGTCATCTAGTCCAACCCCCAAGTTTATACCAGGCCAGAACCTTGCAATGTGGACACCAAGCTCTTGGACTACCAAGTCTATGAAAAAAGCCGATGAACAAATGTCTAATGGTTGTGTTAAGGTTATGACTCATGACCAGTCACCCAAGGGGAAGTGACAGCGTTTACTCTGGGCCAGGCTTTCACGACCATGAACACACCCAGTTTCCTTGCTGCAGGACTGCTGAGCAGGACAAATCTGCTCCAGTCAAAAGCACAAGTGCATTCTGACTCGTTCAAACCACAGCACAGCGTGTAACTTGCAGGGATGCTCTGATGAACTGCAGGAGGCACAGACAGTGCTGGATCCATGCTCATGTCTGGGAACAAAGTTAATCCTCCTGCATTCTGAAAGCATACTTGCCAACCATTCCCATCACGTACGTGTGTCCCACTACGCAGCTGCAGCCCTCCTGAATGTCCTAAAACACACACTGCACACGTGGGTGCTTCAGCCTCTGGGCAGCTCAGAGCCAAAGTCCCAGACAGCACCTTCCAGCACAACCAGCACCTCCTTCTCCACAAACAACTCTGCTCTGCAGGTTTTCACAGCTCCTGGAGAACCCCGGCCTCCCAGGGAGCAGCAGGCACCGGTGGAAAGCAGAGAAGAGAATGGGGCTATTCTTCCCGAGGAACAACGTGCCATAAAGCTGTTTGGCCAGGTGTATCCAGCAGCTCCTGTTGATCCTTTCCACACAGCCCCATTAAGCTAATGGAGCAGATTATACTAATTTTACATTGCTCATCTGGAGGCTCGTGGGTGTTGCACACGGGACAGAGAGCACCAGGCAGCAAGGACACGGCTGAACCACGGCGCTGTTGGAGGCGCTCGGATTTCACTCCAGGATGATCTAAACAGCTTAGGTTATACAGAGCAGAGGCACCACTGACATAGGTGTTCTTTACTTTTTCCATGTTTCAGTCCAATGGAAAAGGACAAATGTAATTAATATCCACTAGTATGCAAAATACAGTACAAAAAATGCAATCACAGAAGGTAGAAACAGAAACGAGCACAGTCCAATTGCTTTTTTGAAGGACTATGCAGCATTGATGCAAATAAGGCTCAATTATAAAATAAAATTCAAATTCTTAAAAATACTGTTTAAACCTCCTGAATAAGTTTAAACAGGACAGTTCTCGCACAAAGTTTTTTCTTTGACAATTGTAGAGAAGTTAATATTGAAATACATACCAGTGCATGGTAAACACTGAGAGAAACGCTTTAATTTCCCAAATTACAGAAACTACAAGACCATGAAATTCCATATATGGATGAATGTAAATAAAACATACATTTTTGGTAAATGTAATTACACAATTATAGCTCTAATGAGCAAACCCAACTTTTATCATGACAAGCATTTTGTCTGAACAAACCTCCTTCTGAAAATACATCCTGCAATCTACTTCAGAGCCCTTTTGGTTTTGTGATCATTATTTCAGAAGGCAAAACAAGACACTTTCCATTAAGTTAAGACTGATGTCACCAGACAGACACACTAAGCCCACTGTGAGTGGGCTGCAGCACACATCACTGGGGTGTGAAGAGAGGAAAGTGTGTCGGCATCATCACATCACCTGCCAGGACACTCCCTCGGGAGGTTTGGGACATCACACCTGGTTCGGTGGGGCTTTGCTTCCAGACAACTGAACTTCTCTTCCATAAGGACAGTGTCTGTGCTGTGCCAGGCTCACCTCACACACATGGAAATCAGTCTGAAAAGATGCAAGTCTCTGCTTCCAACTGAAAAATTCTGTTAAGAATGGACAGCAGGATTTCTGCAAGATTTTGGTATTAGTTTATGCTAGAAGCAAACACTCTCTCCAATTCTCTCGTGCAGAGGAGGTTCCTGAGTCTCAAAATAGGTAGTGAAAGCCTTCAGTGGATTTCCCACGCTTCATCCACCAGTGTGCTGCTTCAGGTAGCAAAGGCAGGAGTTCCTTAAGCTGACAGCATCTGCAGCCCTGAGCTCTGCAGGATGACAAGCCTGCCACAAAGTAGCACGAGTAAGAACGCCATCAGGAGAGGCAGGCGGAGATCCAGAGGAAGCAGCAAGGAAGTAGGGCAAGAAGGGAGGGAGCAAGTTTCTCCCTAAGCCAATGGGCACAGTCCTCTTCAGGCAGCCAGCAGGGAATCTCACTGTCAGCCAATGTCACTGCAAATCCAAAATTCAGTTCCAGGCTCAGGCAGCAGATTCTCCACTGGCTGCACAGATTAGACATCATGAAAAGTAAAGATAAATTTAAAAAGAAAAGCAGCTCTAACAAGGGCTGGATAATCTTCTGTCCTAGAGGAAGAAGCTATCAGAGTGTCCCCTCAAGAACAGACTGCCTTACAGCATCCAACAAGCTCAAACTCTGCTGGAGTTCTCATCTGAGTCTCTCGCTGTGTCTGGGCCACAGACACTGTGGGCTGTGCTCAGGGAAACTTCTCTTTTCCATCGCTTTCTGGGGTATCACTCGGAAATATTGAAATAAGAACACAAGCAAAATAGTAGCCTAAAAGCATTTTGCCTCAACTCACAGATATTTGTGTTAAAACCCAGAAGCTCGTCTAAAACAGGAAGAGTGACTGTTGTTAACTTGGGATCTGCTCTGAAATACTTAAGCCGCACTTTGCACTTAATGCTTTGGGAGAGGAGCTGCCCGGCCGAGGGCTGCAAACTAACGATGAACTGGGTATCGCTGTGCCTCGAGAGCACCCAGCACCGATCGGCCTGGGCACAAGGGCCGGTCCTCCCGTCCTGTGCCCGCACACACACCAGGCAGCCCACCGTCAGGACGAACACACCCGCGGAATCCTCAGAGATCACAGAGAGGCCCCCAGTCGCCCCGGCCACCGGGACCAGCCCGACTTCCAGCTCCCGGGGCCCCACTAGTGCCCGGGACACGGGGCGGGCAGACCCCGGCCCACCCCACAGACCGGCTGGGCTGCCCCGGCGGCGGCTCGTCCTCCCGCACCTGCCCTCCCGCCCTCACCGGTACTGCTTGGGGTCGCTGGGGGACTTGACGATGTCGGGGTCACCGAGGTTGTGCTCGGGACCGGCCCTCCCGCGTTCTTCCTCCTCGTCCCCATGAGGCGAGCGGCCCCCGGCGTCGCGGCCGCCTTCCGCGGCCTGCTGCCCCACCGCAAGCTCCGGGCTGCCGTAGCCGCACGTCGCCTTGTTCCTGCCGGGCATGGCGGCGGTGGCGCCGCTCCACAGCGGCCGGACAACGGCCCGTCCC